>JANHGN010012988.1:0-19329 GCA_024605025.1 Megaceryle maxima | reverse complement strand
ACAAAAGTTCTGTGTCAAGAGAGAAAGAAATGTGTGGAAAGAAACCACTGAGTTTAAAAGAAATATAATCGTCAGGGGTGGAGAAGAGTGAAAAAGTTTTTTTTTTTTTTTTTTTTTCCCTTTGTATAAATACATTTTATGGCAACACATCAGGAGAAATTCTTAATTCTTTTATGTTTATCTTTAAGAACTCTCAGGATTATTTTGTTATTAGTGATTGAATGAAGCTTATGTCAAATGTAAAAGGAAAACAATATGAAATTGCAGCACTCAAAAGCTATATTCTTTCTCTCATTCCTGACTCATTTTAACATACAAAGAGACTATTCACAAGACACCTGGTAAAACTTTTCTGCTTCAATACCAGATTAGATCAGAATATGCCCCTTTATTTTAAACAACCACTTTTGTGACACGTCTTACAGATAGCTTCCTCTATGTGTGTACCCACCCCCATCCCAGTCATGGGAAAGTGAGATCACTGGTGTGGGCTTGGCACCCCAGTCTTTCCAAACTTTGTGTCAGCAGAAAAGCCTCCTTTTGTAAGGCAAATAGCCCTGTGGCCAGAGTAGCACTCAGCAAAGAACCTGGATTGTGGTATCTTGGCCATTTCTGATAACTGTGGCCACTTTCTTGTGTGCTTATTGCTTTCTTTTACAGGTTACACCAAGAACATGTTAGGAAGATTTGTAGTGACTAGGACGTACAACCTGTCAAAAAAAAAAGCCAAGAGCCAATTAAAATTTGTACTAATGACTAGAAAAACAACTCCAAGTAGCCTTTATCTAATGTTCCACTTGAAATGAAACAGCTTCAGGGAAGAAGACGTGAGTTACCAGCTCACCCCCTAGTCAATGGCAAAGACACTCAGAGACAGTGTTCAGCAGAGCAGAGGAGATGTTTCTTGAGATTCCCCCCACTCTGTATTAGCACTCTAACAGCTAAAATTTGTGTGAAAAGGAGCCAGCTTGTCCTTCTGCAGCTTTGCTCTGTAGGATCTAAGTAAATAAGGACTTACAGGGTAGGTTGGCATAGCAAAATGAGTTTGTGAATCCCATGGATTTTCATGTTGGCTGCAATAATACAGCTCATTCACTTCAGTCTCAATGATCTGGTTGTAAGCTTTAGGGAACATTAGAAATAATAAAAAAATAAGATTGACAGTTGGAAAGTCAGAATTCTTCTCCCTTGTTAATGAAACAGATTTCTTCTAGATGTGAAAGAGCAATCTGGGATAAATATTCAGAGCAGAATTATACTCTGAGGAGCTGCTATAAGGTATCCCCACAGTTTGCTATTCAATACTTCTTGGAATTAAGTTGTCATGTCATTTAAGTGCTTAAAAATCTGGTTTCGTCCTTGAAAGCAGATGTGGTTCATCACTTGCTAGTGGAATGCCATACAGCTACAACAAAATCACTAAGGTAAAGATAACTGAGTACTTACATTACATTTAGAAGAGTCTTGCTTTCATATGGGTTGTGCTGTTTTTTACTGCTTTATTCATACTGCTGTTTTCCTCTGTTAAATATTACATGGCTTCAAATATGTATTAGTTAAAAGGACAAAGCTGAATGCTGATGAAGCTGGTTTTCTTGGACATGGTATGCATGTGTCCACATCTCTCCACTCCAGAGAGCAAAGACCACAGGGTTCAGCTCGTCAGTAGAGCGGAGTGTTACATCCCAAAGGTTATGCAACTCCTAAGCAAATATTTAGTGGAAACAAGATTTTTGTGCCAAGGGCAGCTAATTTGCCCTATATGCTACCTGAGCATATAGGTACGCACAGTTTTTCCCAGCACTAAGCTCAGAAGGCTAGAGTTGGGTCAAGGGAGCTACAGGAAGTATCATATACTCAGCCATAGCATACAGCCTACCAGACTCCACTTAAGTGTCAACATCTCATCTTTTATTTCTACACAGTAGAGATCCCACTGGTCACTATTCAGAAACCAATGAGTCCTCTTGGTCTCATTAATAAAGAGGGTACTTAATTAATTTGTGTAATTTTAGCTATATATTGAATAGTTATCTTGTAATCTTTCAGACACTGTCTCCTCACAATCTAATAATTGTCTCTGTATCTCTGTAAGGACCACCTAACACTTCAAGATCTGAAAAGTACTTAATGTAGACTTTAGCACTTGAAAAAGCTGTACAAAATATGTGTGCCATCATTGCAAGTGCCTAAACACTGGGGTGCTGGTGGACAGCCAGCTGAACATGAGCCAGCAGTGTGACCAGGTGGCCAAGACCAACAGCTGGAACGGGTCCAGAGAAGGGCAATAGAGCTGGTGAGGGGTCTGGAAAGCATGCCTGATAAGGAGAGGCTGAGGGAACTGGGGATGCTTAGTCTAGAGAAGAGTAGACTGAGAGGAGACCTTATTGCTCTCTACAACTACCTAAAAGGAGGTTGTAGTGAGGCTGGTGTTGGTTTCTTCTCCCAAGTTACTAACAATAAAATGAGAGGAAATGGCCTCAAGTTGCATCAGGAGAGGTTTAGATCAGATATTGGGAAGCAATTCTTCACTGAGAGAGTGGTTAGGCACTGAAACAGGCTGCACAGGGAGGCAGTGGAGTCATCATCCCTGGAGGTGTTTAAAAAATGAGTGGACATAGCACTTGAGGCTATGGTCTAATGGATAGAGAGATGTTAGGATGAAGGTTGGACTCGATGATCCTAGAGGTCCTTTCCAACCCGAATGATTCTATGATTCTAAACACAATACTGAACAAATTACAAAATTACTGTTGTAATATATAAACCAAGGCACAGTCCTAAATCTCTCAAACAGTAGTAAATAACAGAAGATAGCAACACAGTAACATTAACCAATAACAAAAGAAGGTAGTCTGAAACAGTAAGTTTATAAGGATCTTTTTCAATTACCTGGGATTTATCCAAAGGAAGATAAGTTCCATGAAGCTATCTGATCAGCATTCACAGCTGGATGAACTGTTTAGATGTATGATTTGATCACACAGCTAGAAGAATGCCTTCTCAGTCCCTCTATGCCTCTGCTGCACCTTGCAAAACTTGTTGCTGTCCTTTCAGGAATGGGCAGCACAATTCCCTGTATCCTGAAGAGCCAAGGAACTGTGCAAGCACAGCTATTCCTAGTCCCCAGATTCGCTGCTTTCGCAGGTACTGAGATCCATGGTCATGCAGCTAGGTTCCCTGCACCTTATCTACAGCCTCTTGTTTTGTTTGGTTGTGGGGTTTTTTCAGAATACAGCTGACCTCTGCATGCTCATTTTAGATACAGCCAAATTTTGATGTTAAGTAATTTGGTCTTGAATTTGTATTTTTTCTTACTGGAGTACTAGTTGCTGCTGTCCCCTGCAGTGCTTATATAGGTCAGGTGAGGCTTGATGGAACAGACTATTCTCTTTTGCCAGCCACAAGCCCATAGCATTTGAATTAAATGAATGTATAAGCTAGAATGTTGATTGCACAAATGCAGTCTTTCAGGAAAAAGGAGAGAGATACAGTGCTCCAAGATAGTCAGGCTTTTGGCTGTTCTGTACTGCTTCTTTAGTCATACAGCTGAGAAGTGTTAAGCATTTACACTTCTGTTAAACATTACATGGATCAAAACAAAATTAGCTGAGGATGCCGATAAACACTGATTAAAATATTCTCCATCCACATGTAGCCATGCTAAGCAGGTAGAAGTTAGTGATCACAGGGCCAGCTAGCTTTACTGTTTGCTGTTCCCAAAACCTCATAACTGCATAGGCAAACACACCTTGGAGAGAAGAGGTCCATGGCTGTGAGCAGCTGTTCTAACAGATATACCTTCCTAGGTTATTGTTAGCTAATAACACAAGTGCTAAAACATCTCCTGGAGTGTATTATGGCCTGCCTCGGGGCTTTTATTTTCGTGACTGTGCAGCGGAGACACCTGCTACAATATGTTAAACCAAGGTAACTTTCTGTTCCATGAAAAGCAGAGCAGAAGGGGAAATTAACATGCAACTTGTTTTTATCCTCCAAAATGAACTTAGCATTGGTTTAGAAACAGTCCCACACTCAGAGGCAAATATGAAATTTCTTATCCTGAAGTCAGTATTTTAATGGCAGTTAGGAACTGAACTCCTCAGAATTGCTGAATTTCTGTGAACAGTTGCACAGTGCCTGTATGATGAGCTGTGCCTAACAAAGTAATAAGGTTTCATTAGCCCAACCTTATTTGACAGCTTGCTGCTGACACACTATTTGTTAGTACAGCTGGCTAGTGATGCATGTATGACTTCTTGCAAGTTTTCTTTGCTTTTCAAGTGTTGTGTGGTTGAATTCTTGCAATTTCAAGTTTTCTTCTCATACAAATTTTGCTTCCCTTGTCCAATTTTAAATCAGGTCTCAGTTAATAAGATGAAAATATTCTTCATTTTAAGTTTTGAGAGAGACTTTTTTCAAGCTAAACATTAGCAATGCCTATACAAAATTCATATTCTAGTTGTTCGGGTATCTCAAAAATTTGGATCACTGAAGAAACCACAATTTGTGGGGCCAAGCCCATAAATATATAATATCTCCAACATGTACCATTGTGTTAGGGTGCAAAAGCCCTGAGCACAGCACAGAGCTAGGCTTCTCAAGGCATCATTAGGCCTGCACAGAGGTAGTCACAGTTTCGAGTTTATAGCATCTTCATTTATACTTTAAAGCTTAGACTTTTTCTTTTGTTCATGTTGATGTTCATAGCACAAGTGCAAGATCAGGAAATTCCCTTATATGGATTTCCAAACACAAACCAAAGTTTCCTCATTTTTTGCTACAGACATTTTAATGTACAGTCACAATCAATGATGACCACTGAATAGTGAGAGGACAAGAACTAAACCAATGTTCAGCAGCCTGGCTAGTGCAGCCTCCCTCTTCCTCCCAGCAAAATTCATCAGGATGTTGTGAACATCATGCAGAGAAAGTGGGCAAATTTCATAGGAACAAGGATTGGACAGCAGAAGTATGAAGGGAGGTCCTTGATGCAGTGACTGCCTGGAGAGATTGTTTCCGAAGAAACCCAGCCCAGAGTCTGGAAAGAAACCTAATGGAGAGCAGAGAACTGGAAATTCCAGAAAGAGAATGAAGTAGAAGAGAAAGAGGTGTGCTGTGCTCCTCTAACAAAGCACATGCATCTACTCAATAATAAAATCTTGTTCAAATCCTGTCCATCTGTGTTGTCCAATGGTTTCTTGCAGAAAGCTTATAACCAATCAATAAGGCAGAGAAATATTAAAACTTGGGATCATAATCAGACATTAAAATATTATATTTCTGAAACTGTCCCTGTGTACAACATATTTTACTTTTAAAGAAAACATAGTCAACAATGTGTAGGCTTATGCCTATGTGCAACAGAATTTTAGAATCAAAATCCAGCTTGGAAGGAACCTCCAGAGGTCATCTAGCCCAACCCTCTGCTCAAAACATGCCTACTTAGATGAGATTCCTGAGGGACATGACTCCAAGGATGAGGATTTCATAACCTCTCTGGGCAACCTCTTCCAGCATTTAACCATCACATGGTAAAAATATGTTCCTAATCAGAATTTTCTACATTCAAACTGTTCATGATCTTACCTTCCTTTTCTGCCAGCTTCAGTATCTTGCATCCCTTTATCATCATAGGTTGTGATCAGTGGTGCAGAGTCCACCTGGTGACCTGTAGCTAGTGGTGTTCCTCAGGGGTCAGTCTTATTCAACATCTTCATTAATGACCTGGATGAAGGGATGGAGTGTAACCTCAGTAAGTTTGCTGATAATACTTAACTGGGAGGAGTGGCTGATACACTGGAAGGCTGTGCTACCATCCAGCAAGATCTGGACACACTGGAGAGCTGGGTAAAGGCAAACCTAATGAAGTTCAATGAGGATAAGTGTAGAGTCCTACACTTGGGGAGGAACACCACCATGTACCGGTACAGGTTAGTGGTTGACCTGCTGGAAAGCAGCTCCATGGAGAGGGACATTGGCATCCTGGTGGACAATAAGTTATCCACGGAACAGCAATGTGCCCTTGTGGCCATTGGTAGGCCAATGGTATCCCAGGGTGCATAAAGAAGGGTGTGTCCACCAGGTTCAGAGAGGATCTCCTCCCCCTCTGCTCTAGTGAGATCACATCTGGAGTATTCTGTTCAGTTCTGGACTCCCCAGTTCAAGAGGGACAGGAAAATAATAGAGGGAGGCCAACAGAGAGCTATGAAGATGATGAAGGGACTGAAACATCTCTTTTATGAGGAAAGGCTGAGAGACCTGGGGCTGTTTAGTCTGGAAGAGAGAAGACTGAGAGGAGATCTTATTAAAGTTCACAAATATCTGAAGGGTGGGTGTCAAGTAGAAGGGGCCAGTGTCTTTTCAGTTGTGCCCTGTGATAGGATGAGAGGTAAAGGTAGCAAGCTGAAACACAGGAAGTTCCACCTCAACATGAGGAGAAACTTCTTCACTGTGAGAGTGACAGAGTCCTGGAACAGGCTGCCCAGAGGGGTTGTGGAGTCTCCTCTAGAGACTTTCAAGACCCACCTGGATCTGTTCCTGTGTGGCCTGCCCTAGGTGTTCCTGCGCTGGCAGGGGTGTTGAACTCGATGAGCTCCAGTGGTCCCTTCCAACCCCCTACCATTCTATGATTCTGTGATCATACAGAAACTTCTGAGCTATCATTTACAGACAGGGCATAGTATTTCATAGAATCATAGAATCATTAAGGTTGAAATAGACCTTTAAGATCTTCAAGGTGAACCATCAGCACTACTTTATTAAGTCCACCACTAAGCCATATCCCCAAACACCACATCACAGGTATCACAGGTATGACAGGATGTTAGGGGTTGGAAGGGACCTTGGAGATCATTGAGTCCAACCTCCCTGCCAGAGCAGGATCAGACAATCCAGCACAGGTCACAAAGGAACGCAGCCAGGTGGGTTTTGAAAATCTCCAGAGAAGGAGACTCCACAACCTCTCTGGGGAGCCCATTCCAGCGCTCTGGGACCCTTACAGTAAAGAAGTTCCTCCTCATGGTAAGGGGGAACCTCTTGTGCTCCAGCTTACATCCCTTCCCCCTTGTCCTATCACAGGGCATGAGTGAGAAGAGGCTGTCCCTTTCCTCTTGACATTCAGCCCTCATCTATTGATGAACATTTATCAAATCCCCTCTCAGTCTTCTCTTCTCCAGACTAAAGAGCCTTTCCTCAGTGTCTCAGCCTTTCCTCATGTGTCCAGTCATGTGTTCCAGTCCCTTCATCATCCTTGTAGCCCTCCACTGGACTCTCTCGAGCAGATCCCCGTCTCTCTTGAACTGGGGAGCCCAGAACTGGACGCAATACTCCAGGTGAGGTCTCACCAGTGCAGAATACAGAGTACAGAGTAGACTGCAGATCTATATGCACGTCTATATGGCTTTTTTTTTATATGCACATCTATATGGCTTTTAAACACATCCAGGGACGGTGACTCAAGCACCTCCCTAGACAGCCTGTTGCAATGCCTGACAACCCTTTCAGTGAAGAAATATTTCCTAATGGCTGGTCTACAACTCCCCTGGTGCAGCTTGAGGCCATTCCCTCTTGTTCTATCACTAGTTACTTGTGGGAAGACACCAGCACCTACCTCTCTATAACATTCTTTCTGGTATTTGTAGAGTGATGAGGTCTCCCCTCATCCTCCTTTTCCTCAGATTAAATAGCCCCAGTTCCCTCAGCTGCTCCTCATAAGACCCGTTCTTCAAGCCTTTCACCAGTTTAGTTGCTCTTCTCTGTACCTGCTCTAGCACCTCAAAGTCTTTCTTGTATTGAGGTGACCAAAAGTGAATACAGTACTTGAGGTGTGGCCTCACCAATGCCAAGTACGGAGGGACAATCATCTCCCTGGTCCTGTTTGCCATGCTATTTATAATAAAAGCTAGGATGCTGTTGGCATTCTTGGCCACTTGGGCACACTGCTGGCTCATAATTAGCCACTTATCAATTGGTAGCCCCAGGTCCCTTTCTTTCAGGCAGCTTTCCAGCCACTCTTCCCCAAGCCTGTAGCATTGCCTGGGGTTGTTGTGGCCCAAGTGCGGGATCTGGCACTTGACCTTGTTGAAATTCATACAATTGTCCTTGGCCCATCAATTCAGTCCGTCTGAGTCCCTCTGCAGAGCCTCCGTACCCACAAGCAGATCAACACTTCCACCCAACTTAGTGTCGTCTACAGACTTACTTATTTGCTCATCCAGACCTTGCTTAGCCATAACTGAAAGAAAATTTCCATGGGTCTCCTGATCCCCTGTCTCTGTCAGGTGAGGTCTTTGTGTAACCAACTCCATATGGATGGTTTGCCCCTCCAGGAGAGCACTGCAAAGACACTAGAAAGGCTCAAAGAAGAGAATAAAATGTCATCACTTTCCTCTGCCATAACCTTCTTGAAAAATCTAAATGTGAAGTCAGCATTCCTGGTAGCTGCCTTGAGATGAGACAGGTTTCAGTTACACTGCTGCTTTACCCAAGATGTTTAGCAAATTTACAGCTCTCAAGCTGTACTGTTCACTGAGGTGACCAGTTACTATGTGGGCGTGAAACATTCCCACAGTGGACTTGTTGTTTGATGGCTGTCATTTACAAGGTAGTGAGGAATGGAATTCACATCGGAGTAAGAAAGCATCATGAAAACTTCCCATCTTTCTGTAGAATGCCATCAATACTTGTTACAGAGGTTAATTTTATGCTGCTTCAGATCTATGACTGAACTCAAAGACCAGCATGCAAAGAACAAGAAAAAAGGGTTTTAATTAATGTCTTTGAAGTAGTTTCTAAAGAAAGATTGGAACATCCATTAAATCCACAGAGTGCCAAAAATAATCCCTCGTTTTTGCCCACAGAAAGGAGATACAAGGCTTAGGTCTCAGTGGTTAGTTTATTGTTGCCAAACTCCATGAATACTGAAGTGCTTAGAGAGGCTATTTTCCCTTAAACTTCTCTTGACCTTTCATCATCTTCCCCCACCCAAATTCCACCTCCATCCAGAGTGCTTTGGAAAGAAAATAAAGATTAATTTCTTGTTGGATCATGGGAAGACCATTTTGGGGATCAATGTCAGTAAAAAAGAAATTAGATAAACATAATATTTACTGTTAAAAAAATGAAAGATGGAATATATCAAACCCTTCTACTGCCTCTGAACTGATTTGCTCTTTTAATCTTGCTGTGCTGAATTACATGAAGTATATCTGTGATGCCTTCCTTTGTACAGCAACACAACTACAGAAAGGATTTTTTGTTTTAAGAAGCAAGAATTAAAACTACATGCGTTTACCCCAGGTGTGGCTTTGTCCTCTTCTTTTTTCTCTCTTCTCCTTAGTGCAGAAAGTGAATTATTTCTTTAAGGTGCTTCCACATGTTATACTACTATACTATTAAACTTCTTTCAGCCATACCGTCACAAGTTCCTCTTACGGGCTACATAGGCAGTGCTGGTAGAATGCACTCCCACATAAGATGTGTGTGTAAGGCTTCAGTGCAGACTGGGCTAGAAGATGTCCTTTGCACATTGTCTCTCAGGTAGTCCATCAGGCTAGCTTCATCTTCCAGCAATGTCAAGTGACACATCACAGTACCTGCTCACAGCAGCAGAAAATCTTGACTACCTAGAAGGAAACTCCTTCCTCTGTTTCATTGTGACTTCTTGGTCACAAAAGTCACAGTCAACGAGCAAACCAAGAAACAAAATCCAGGAAAGAAGCAGCAAAAACCCAACAGATTGAAAGAAAAAACGCTGTCCCGAGCAAACACAACACTGGATTTGTGACAACATTAAGGCTGACAGTTTTGGTGGAGTAGTGCAATCCTTCCATACTCATTATTTATCACACAAATTTGCTGTCTGCTGCACACTTCCAGTGCAGAGCATTCCCTGATTTGTGTCAAAATAGAATGAAAACCAAGGCAAGACACATGTATGAGACCCTTGCTTCCCTTTGAAGATGATTCCCTACTAACATGATTTTTTTTGGTTATCCATTTCTTAATTCAGCTTGATTTTTCTCTACCTGCTTTCAAATGAGTTAAGCAACAAGGTTACCTACCTCTCAAAGTGAGATTTGATTGGCAAAATATTGTTTAGATATTTTTTCTACTAACAGACACTATTGATCTGAGGTCTGTGAGGAACAACAAACATAAAGTCTGCTGGTATTCGCCTACAGAGTTATTTGTCATTGCAAAGCTGGAATTTAGAACTGTCCTGAAATAGCCCTGAGATTTGCCAAGAACTTTCAAATGATCTACTGTAGAATCAGTTTATCTGTGTTACACCAAGACAAAGTCCTTATATATTTAGAGTTATGAAGCCAATTGTTTGTTACTAAATATTGAACAGACTAAACAGTTGTGAGTAAGAAACTTTTGTCATTGGTTTACCTGATTTTGAGGAGGTCTCTGAAGTTGAATGTCAACTATTACCTGGCTGGCAGACAGAGATGGAAAGGTTCTTATATTCCTTATTTGTATACTTACATCTAGAATTTACTAATATGAAAGCATTAATTTAATGTCAAAGAAAACAAAGATCCCCAAACCAAACAACATAATTATATTTCAGAAATATTCACCATAATTTTTGAGTTATATTTTTTGCAGACATTTTAAGAGACTAAAGTATAAATACAATTTACTTCTTTTTTTTTCTACAAGCTTGAGATATTCTATAGCAAAATATTTAACAGTCTGTAATTTAAATGCTTTCATTGGTTTTCTATGTTTTAATAAAATATGCTAAGGATGATGATTTTAAAAATTAAATAAAAAATAATAAAATATTTAAAATATTTACTGATTTGTGTTTCTGTCTTTTCATAAATATACAACTATCTAGTGTAGATGGTATGTTAAAATCCTGTCAATTGAGTCACTATAAACCAACAATAGCAATAAGTTAGACTCAAGAAACCTTAAGTGTAAATGTACAAGTGTTAATTCACAGTATGTTTTTACTCTATAACTGTAATCCACTGTTAATATTTAGAAAAGTGACTCCTCAAATATTACCTGCATTTTGTATATGTGTCTATGATAGTTTAAAGCAGGTTAACAGTATCTAGGAAAGCTCTGCTGTTCCTACTGAGGAGATAAAAACTTCTTGGAGTTATAATTTATTTTTCCTCATCTTCTCTACCACAGTCTGACATGTCTAGGTAGGAAGTGTGATAATGAAGGATGTGTCAGTAGGAGAAAAGAGAAATGACAATGACAAGAAATCCATAAAAAAGAAACTGATTCCATACCATGACTGCTCTACCATACTTTTATCTCAGGCAATGGCAATAGCTATATTAGCAAGATAGAAGAGTCTTTTTACTGGTATGGTTTCTTCCTTAGCAGAATAAACATTATTTGTAAAGCAAAACCAACCTTCTCATATTCATGAGGGGGGCTTCTAATGAAAAGGAGACCAAGGAAGGCAAGCTAAAATGGCTGCACTCATCAGCCCTTTACACGGGTGTGCCCTTCAGTGTTCCAGTCACTGATCCTGCAGCTTCACACCATGTTTGCTTAATAAGCAAAGAAATTAATGTAATTTCACTCCAATATTAAGGGAATCTGCACTTAAGACTAGTCATCAAAAGTTATTTGATTAAACAGACAGGACTTAACACCTCACCCTTTTTTCCCTGTTTCCCTTCTTCTGCTCTCCTGTATACACATGATGAGTGTACAGCAATAGCTACATCATTCAGAAACTTTCAGTCATCTCAAATATCCCACAGGAACATGGCAGGAAGGTCTTCTTACAAAAATGGTGAAAAGTGACTTGTATTTCATTGACACTACAAGCTATACTCAGATGTAGACTGGGGGAAATACCAGTAACTTTTGGACAAGGAAAAATAATTTCTGTGTTTTAAGGGATTAATTATGTACAATAAGGATAATGGTTGAAAGATGAGCTCCATGTTATGCACTCATAAATATTTCACTGGGTCAAATGAATTTAGCCCACAATGTGCACCAGTGCATGTCCTCTGGTCAATCAGTCATTTTTCAGGGGGTTTACAATTTTCCCTATGAAGAGGATGGTGCGGGTGTATTTATCCAGAATCATCAGAAGAAAGGGCCTGTTGAATCTGACTCGAGGTGGCTGAGGAAAATCTCCAGATCTCCAGGTAATCTCCTTCACTGTAGCCCCTGCTGCTTCAGTGCCATTCTCATGAATGTTCAGCATAGCTCTGTGGATCACCTGCAAGGACACAAAGCAAAACAACTTCTGTCTGTCAATCTGGCAAGACAAAAGCATCCTGACATATTCCTTGCCCCTGCCAAAGGGATCCTGACTGGGGCAAGACCTGGAAGCACCAGCCTTTGGAAAGGTCATCAACATCCGCTCCCCTTCCCAGTGCAGTGCGATCAGCCATCATACTACTCCCGCCAGCCTCCTTCACTCCATGTGCAGATAGTAACCCTCAAACAGCAGACAGCCAAAGACCACTCAAGATGACTGATGACAACAGATTCTGGAAGCAAAGAAACCTGGTAATTTAGCCTAGACTTAGTTTTTGCCTTTGGCAGCTTCACATATTATTGTGAATTTACCCTATCATCTAGCTGAATAAAATAACTTTTTTGAGAGCACTAGAAGGGCAGCCTTTTGCCCTCTGGAGGCAGAATTAGAGGAAATTTTACCAAAGTTAATGTGCCACCTTTAGATAATTTTGTTTAGTAGCCAAAAGAACATTTAATTATATGTCTTCTTCCTTGTCCTCAAATCGGCTGTGTATAACCCCTTGTAAAAATGTTTGGCATCAGTTTTAGGAAAGATAGGGTTTGCTTTGCCTCCAGACTGGCAGCTGTTGATTATTGAGTGGTGCTTCAGAGAGACTTGGATAAGCTTTTCATGGGGTATTAATGTCAGGCCCCTGGGAACAGACAAATCCAGTGGTTGCTGTATTTCATGTGTTGACTTACTTTTGAAACCATCAGTCCAGGCTCCCCAGTAATCCCAGACAGATCAGCTTGTTCAGTGAACAGATCAATCATACCCACTTGCTTGACTATCTTTTTCACATCATAGGTACCAGAAATAGAAAATTTTGGAATGTGCAAATGTATTTTTCTGTAACAAATAACACAAACAGTGACAAATTGTCATCTAGATTCCATTTCTCAATGGCTTCAGTATAGTGACACTTCACATTTATTTTTCTAAATGTTAAAAGTCTATCTTAGGGTTCATATAGCACTTCTGACCAGATTAGTTATCTAACATGAAGGGTTAGAGCAGAATGAGCCCATGCTATCCTGTGCCTCCACAGTGGGATTCAAGGAGTGAAGTGGAAGACACAACTATACCAACTGTGTGGCAAACAGAGCTACTACTGCCAGATAATAGATCTTTTTCAAAAGATGATAGCTAGCTCTCCTAAGGCTGTTTGAATATGCAACAGAGCCACCACAGAAATAGCTAGAGTAGTGATAAATTAATAAAATTTCTGCTTTTACATACAATGCCCTCAACAACCTAACACCCAATAGCTACTCCATAGTAGTTTCACAATGCCCATATGAAACAAAGGTCTGTTAACTTCCTCATGGTGCAACTTGTGGCTGAGCCAGGAACTTAACCCAAGATGTATCCCAAGTTCAATGGCCTATCTGTTCATTATCCACAGCAATTTTTCATTTTCCAACTAAGGAAAGAAAATTTCTCCACAGAAAGGACCATTAAGTGAATAGAGTTTGGTAAAACAACCTGGCTTTTAATGTTCTTTCTTGGTGAGATAAATGCTACTACTCTATGACATGGTCACCTCTCACCCTAGCATAAACACTTACCTTTCTTGAAGGAACTTCTCCCATTTAGATACAGTCCTTTTCAAGAGAGAATCTTCCACTTGCTTCATCTTCCCTTCATTGGGCAAAATAAATAATGCTACAGCATTTCCATTGTAAGGTATCTGAACCAGCCAACAGGACAGCTCTTCATCAAAGTAATTTCTGTAGTAACCCTTTCGATACATCATGTCAACTTTTACAGACACTTTCTGATCCACAAAAAAATCCTCTTGTTTTGTATATGAAGTACTGAAGGGTTTCTCCCAATGGGCTTATGACAAAAAGAAAAATAACTCAGTGGAATACAAAGAGGAATGGTCACAGTGAATAAAACATGATGCAGTCCCACAGCCTTTCTTTCACTATAGCAAATATCTTTCAAATTACTACATCCTCAGGTGTTACAGTGTTGCAGCTCTTTTTTTTTTTTTTTTTACTTTCAGGTGCTTAAAGACAATTACATACTGAAAATATAAACTGTCACTAGAACATGAGTTTATAATCACACTAAAGAATTTACCAAACTCAACAAAGATACTTGTTTTAAAAACAGTCTTTCACTCAACCAGGTGAGGACACAAATATTTGGTAAATAATATACATAGAGTTATAACAATATTTTCCAGATACAGAACATGATTTCCTCAATTTAAAATATTTAAACTACAGTTTCTTTCTCTTAGGTCTTCATTCCCTGCAATAAGCAGTAGGCATCTAAGTTACAACCTTCACACACTTTGATATTTCTTACCTTTAAAGAAGACATAGTTAACAAGAACCATTGCAGTGAGAGGATCTAGATTTTCCACTAGTTTAACAATTTTCCCATTTGTCTTTTCCTCAATATAACTGTTGATCTGATTCTCAGCACCAGAGGAGTTGTTAAAGTGAGTAGAAAACACTTCAGATTCATACAAGGTTTCAACATCATCCAAGAACTTTTGCAGTGGTTTTAGTGTATCTTCTATAAAAAGGGCATTACCCAGGATGATCTGGAACTCACTGTCTGAACGATTCAACATGCGGAGGAGTTGGCAAAAACCTTCATGTATTTCCTGTTCCTGAGTCTTTTTCAGGTTAAAGGCAAGACCTTCCAGAATCTGCATCAGTGTCACTGACTTGGCACCAAGCGCCAGCAGTGCAAAGGAAGCAGAGATGCTTATGGGTGAAAAGAAAATATTTTGATCTGTTGCTTCGGATGCGACCAGCTTGTAAAATGAAAATGCAAAGTCAGCATTGCTGGCAACTAGTCTGGCAAAGGTTTTGTTCTTAACTGGATAAACTCCTTCCCTGTGAGAACTGCATTCTGGGTAATATGTCCCTTCAGGATCTTCCTGCTTATTGCGGTAGCGAGGATGCTGACACTGGATAACAGTATACAAAGCATCCAGCAATAAACACAGGGAGAAGGTGGGCTTCATTTTCCTTTTAACTGTTTCTGGAAAAAAGATAGGCATACAAAACATGTCATGGAAATTAATTTCTTCCTGCTGTGTGCTCCAGCCAAGTAAAATGAGGCTCTTGAAATACACCAGTCCTTCAGAATCCCACACTCCTAATCCCACACTCCACACTATTTCACATTACTGATGTACATCAGTGATCCCCAGAAAAAAATATGCCTCCCAATACACTAGTTGTATAACCAAGTACTCTCTCAGAAGAGGTCATTTTGATCGTATTAACTTTTAAAGAAGAAGGTAGGACTAAATTTTTTTAAATTTGCAAATAACTGGAGGCTTATGACTTTTTTCCCAGAGTAACTGGTAGAAGTTGATTTTGTACTCAGCACTGCAGAGTGGCTACTGCAGTCTCATTAGTTTTCATCAATTAATTGAATAACTAGACAATTAAATCCATGTTAAACAAAAATGTGATATAAATACAGATCACACTGTGTAGAACAAAAATTACAAAATACTTTTACAGCTTCTTCAGAAATAAAATATTGGATCACTGTGGTAGCAAAGTTTATAGGCATCTCTATTTTTTCCAAAACAAATTTTTATTTAGTTATGTGAAGTATCTTCTTCACTAGAAGCCAGTTCTTGCTGGCTTTTGGTGTGTTTACATTTTTTCATAACAGGTATTTCCCTTTGCTTACATGTAAAAAGGTGCCATTCCCAGACAACAACATAATCCCCCAAAACAGAAAGTCCAGATGATCCAAGGGAAAACTAAAAAAGTACTTACAGTGTTGCAGAAAGGATTTTACTGTGTCCTTCTGGTCTTGTCTGTTCTGTATTCTCTTCAGCACCATTGAACAGGATTAAGCAGAACACTCCCATTAATCATTAATTAGATCAAATAAAAATTGTCAGCAACGATGCACAGCAAGCAGTAATGACGCTAGACCTTCTGGACAGTTTGTCCAACTCAGTGTCATGGTTTAACACAAGATAACAGTGCTGTCTGGTGGGGATGCGAATGAGAGAGAGCAGAGTGGAGTCTATCTCCTGCTGTTTCTGTGCTTGTGAATTGACAGGAGAAGCCGCCTGCTGTGGGTGCCTGGCAGGAGAGCCATAGCCATACCCTTCATGGCTGGAGCCAAACTTTGTGACTTCATGTGAAGGCCACCCCTTGCCTGGGCCTGGCTGCAGGGGACAAAGCACAGCTCACCAGCAAGCACAGCCTCCCTGCCAGACCGTCCTCTTAGTTTGGTCATGGGAGACCAATAAATGGGATGGGGACACTGCCAGAGTCATAACCACTCTGTTAGAATTTCAAAACAGGGTTTAGATTTATACAGTCCTTCTGCCTTATTGTATACTTCAGTCACAAGCTTTGACACCACATTTAAAGGTTCCAGGGCTTTTCTTAAGGGAAGCAGACTGTATGTGATTGCAGAATGGTCTCTAGGTTTCTTTAGACAATAACACGACACTATCACTCTAGTGAGACATGTCTAGTCAATGCATCTGTTCACTCATTGCTGTTGGTCATTACCTGTGAGTAAGTATCTAGGGAGTTGTTTTCCAACTTTCCCCCTGGCTTTTTTAGAAAATACACACCAAAATCACCACTGGTAAGCATTAAACAGTTGGAGGGACTGACTACAAAGTGTAGTCAGTGAATATCTTGTTTTCTCAGGTTAGTCTTCTGTATCATATAGAACTCAAATGGACCCCAGGAGCACATAAAATGGGCTGCCAATTCACCCTTCAGCCCGTACTAAAGAAGACATAACTGGCATTACTGGATGATATTCAGATTTGAATGTCATATATGGACAGGTCACTCAAGGACAATCTAAGGCAGGAAATTAATCCTTTAATAGATCTGGTTGTGATTGTGGGACTTCACTCCATTGTGAGGATGGTTTTATCATTCCACGAGGCAGCTATAGCATCATTCCTATACTGTAGGTGTGAAATATGCAATCTACATCCCATTGACTCCACAGTGCCAGAACACCCCAAGAGGTTGATGGCAACCATCAGACTTTGAAGTGAGAGTAATATCTATCCATAATCCATAAAACACTGTGAACCACTGCCTGATAACTACAAATGGATTGTGAACTGTCAAAAAGCAGACAACAATGCATGTGGTCACTGGCCTAGTAGTCTATAAAACAGTGAATAAGATTTACAAAATGAAAAATAGGAACTTGAGTGTTTCCAGTTCAGCAAGCTCTATAAACTCATACCAATAATCCTAAATCTTCATAAATAATCAGTTTATTAGCAGTGAGGCAGAAAGGAGATAAATCGAGGAATCACCTGAAGGATGACACCTTTTTGACTGGGGTTGCATGCAAGAACACAGATACCAATACAGATGTTCTTAGTTCATACTGGCTCTGCAATAATGTAGAGGTTTTCAATCTATGGTCCAAGGCCAGGTTCTGTAAGGGAACTCTGAAAGGCAGCCAAGAAGCGCAAGGCAGCATGTATTCCCTTTCTTTCATTCATTCCTCCCACCATTGCATTTATCCTTGGAGCACCAAAACAAAGCTGTTCCCTCTAAGACTGCATGTTGGAGAATGTCACTGGTATCTTTTCAAAGAGGAACTGTAAACTCTGCTATGCACTTAATGGTGCTTATCAATAGCTAAATTTCCATCAAGAGAAAAGACATTGGGAAAGCACCACAGCTGACAGGGAGGATGCAAGGCCTGCTGGAAATGCTCCCCTGCCATAACTAAAACTGCAGGGAAGAAATGGTTGCAGCTCTGAGGATTAAGCAACCATCATACAGAGTGGAGGAAGGGAAGGTGAGGATAAGTACTAGAGGGTAAGTGCCGGGAGAAGACAATGAAGAGGAAGACAGGGCAAGTGCTAGTACAGGACAGAAACAAATGAGCTACTAGAATATATCCAGTCTCAGAAGTGAGACAAGAGACCAGAACTTCTGAGTATCTGTACGCCTGTGTCATTAAATGGCTTACAAAATATGTCATTCCTGTTCCCATTAATACAACCATTTTTATTGCATCAAGGCTGGACAGTATTAATTCTGGTATTTCCTAAAGACTGAACATTTGGTCTTACAACAACAATATGCTGCTAATGTCCTTCTCCAGGATGTAACAGACAGTTTTTTACCCTCAGTCTCAGTCTGTTACCAGAACCTCACACTTCACAATGAAATGCTGGAGTATATTTTACCTTAAAGTTCTTCCTACTTTGCTCATTATTCCTTGCTATTTTCTTCACTTTCTAACCAAGGTGTATTTATCAACCTCTGAGATTCTGGAACCTGTGTCTGTTTAAAGCTACCTTCTGTTGCTTCTGTGGACCTTCTGTGGATCTTCTGATTAAAAATCAAAATATCAAATATAAAAACTACTTATGAGAAATGTGCAGATAATTTTGTGTGAATAATTATATGTTTCCTCTACCTGTGAAAGACATGTAATATTTATATACAGAAAAACACACACACCTATAGGTAGTCATAGTACTGGGGAAAGATCAACTAGCATGATGTGTTAATGTAATAATTTGAGCACAAGTCTGGGAGATAGGAAACTTGGGTTTGCCTCTAAGACTGTTCAAGTAGAAGAAGAAATAAATGCCCTAGGAGCAGTTTTTAAATGTGATACCTGATTGAACAAGATATGCAAGTGTTATTAATTCTAGTCATATGAGTAGTGTGTGAGTAGTTCTGCTAAATATAATCATTATCTTTGTTAAATCAGAGCCTGTGGCAATAATTAATGTTATGATTTGAATTTAAAAAATAAAAGAAGAAATGCTATCTCAAATTAATTTTGATGTTTTAATAACATAACAATACTATCAAAACACTCTTTTAAGATCTTTGAAGAATTACACCTTCCCTAGGTTTTATATACATTGTTTTTAATCAATTTTTCTAAAAACTAATAATAATTATATTTTTTACCATCCTGATCTGAAGTGATGTAAAAATATGTTAAGTTTATTTACCAAGATTTTGTTGAAAAATTTGAAAATCACTGTCAATTCTAAATGAAGGGAAAAAAAAAATGTTAAAAGTAAGGCAATGAAATAAGTTGATTAGGCTGTAAATACCTAGGCTGAGAGATGGTAACTCTTT
>JANHGN010012984.1:0-27120 GCA_024605025.1 Megaceryle maxima | reverse complement strand
AACAACAGATATTATTATTATTATTATTATTTTTATTATTATGCTCCTTTTGCGTGTCTCTCCTGAATCTGCAGCAGTAACAGGAACATCCTTTGTCAGAATACATGGTGCATCTGAAGAGCTACAAGCACCTAAAATGGATTTGTGAATGGCTAAACATACCTAACCTAATTTGCTGTGTCCTGTCACAGACAAGCCAGTGGCACAGGCTGCTGGGGGGATTTCTCCAGTGGTGTTTGCAGAGAGGGAAATGGCACCTATTGAGCTCTCTTTTCCAATGCTCTTTTTTTTCCTTGGAGGTGTCCCAACCAAGAACTTACCCACCCCAACCATTTTTTGCTTGGAAATTTGATGAGAGCACAGCCTGCGGTTGTCTGGCTGGTGTATTGCAAACTAATTAACAATGTTACTTAACTTATCCACTGTTAATTTTTTTTTTTTTTTTGAGGCTCTCACTACAGATACCTTTTGCATACTTAGTTTTAGCTTCAGGCTGTTTGCTATCCTCTCGATGCATTCTATTTTTACACTCCTCCTTTGAATGTAAAACCCTCTTCTGAAGCGTGTTTCCTACACATGCTGAATCTCCCACCATTCTTCGCTGGCTCTTTTGAGCTCTGCAGACAAAGAGCAGAATAAAGCACACCATGTTCACAAGCAGGAATAACGACAGGATGACCAAGTAGGTGGTCAGGGCGAAAGGTTTGACAAAGAGGAGACAATACCCTCAAAATCAGCTTCAAGGTGGAAAGCATCTGGGAGGTATTCTTCCTGTGATATTTCCAACAAGCAGGGTGCTGTGACAGACTGAATATTTTATTACACCTTCCTTGTACTTTCACCTCTAAACCATCCATTTTGTCCATTGAGCAATAACGTTCAGCATTTGTTGCCTGAAGTATTCTATCTACAATACACTGTAAGTACTGTGAAAATGTTGGTGGAAAATGTGTCTGCAGAGTGTTTTATGCTTTTTTTTTTTTTTTTTTAATCAAAATGATGCAATTGAAGAATGACAGATTCTAACTACTGTTGTCTTCAAAGAGAGAGAAACTAGATAACCTTGCTCAGGAAGAGGTGACGATGAGTAGAATGATCAGGTTCAGAAAAATTGCAATCCAGGTAAATTCTGGCTAGACTTCTCTGATGCTAGTGGGGTTCTCTTCAGGATTAATCCAGCAGAAAATCACATGGAAGATCAGACCTCCCTCCAATCGCTTCAAATAAGCCCTACTAAGTCATACAAGCGCTTGTTCTGCAAGCCAGTAGGTGTTAATTTGCTAGATACAGTTTGGAAATTATTTTGTATCTGTTATTACTAGACAGAAATTAATCACAGCATTATTTTTCTCCAACCAAGTAAAAATGCCTTACAGATGAGCCATGCCATTTTATGCCCAAGAGATGCTGAATAGATGCTTAGCAAAACAAGAAAACTTGGCCTCAGCAGAATGCAAATGCAGCAAAGAGTCTCTTGCCACAGAAGTCGTTCTCCATCAGGTTGCCAACAATTGGAAGATGAATGTGCCAAAGCTTGGCCAACACAGAAGTATGATTATACTGCCTGGAAAAAGACAAAGCTGGGTTCTGAAAGACCTGTCTACATAGGTATCTGACTGAGTTTCTGAAGTGTTTGAACTCCAATTGATTTCTCCTCTCTTCCTGCACTCCTACCACTTCACTTCTCCCCTTTCCACTTGGCCCTCCTTTTTCCTGCAAGTGAGATTTTCAAATTTTTCACCTTTTCCTTTTAACTTTATGAGGTTTTCTTTAGCCTATTATTCCTTTGCACAGCACCAGAAAAGTATTCACCTCAATATTAACTGATTTTCCATAGCTGACTGATTAATTCAGTTAAAGGATTAACATAGCACAAGAACAGCCATACTGCATGAGACCAAAGGTCCATACAGACTCTAGGTTAAGAACAGAAACAGAAAAGTGCAAGTTAACAGGCTGAGCATTTTGCAAAACCAGCTCTGAAATGCTCTTCAACAAAAAGCCAGTTGGCACCTTACCAGCTTCCCAAATTACAGATTATGTCTACAAATGTGTTCAGTGTTTCTGGATAGACCCTTTTTTTCACTGATTAGGATTGACATTTTTAAACCCATCCATACCTACTGCCATATCCTGCAGCAATTAGATGCTTCATAAGATAAATCATATGAAGAAATTGGTATATCTATATCTAACCTGGCTATTTCATACATCTTTAATTAGATGAACTCTGAGGCTTTGTGTTGGCAAGAGTTTGGGCTACTATATTGATTTTGATATGTTAACATTTAAGTTTCTGAAAAAAAAGGAAAAACAAATGAACAAAGAATTTGTCATGCACTGTAAAATAAATGTGTAAAACAACTGTAATGAGCAACATGATAAAAACAAAAAAAAGAGGAGCAAGCAAGCAAAGAAGATGACAGGAACCTTACCTCGGACATGAGAGGCTGACCATTTTTTAACCAACTGTAGGAAGGGCTCGGTTTTCCTTTTGCCTTACATTCCCAAATTAAACTGTCATAGAGAGACAGAAAGGCATTTTGGATTTTTTTATCCCATTCAGGGAGTGCTGAAAAGAATATGCAAACCATTTTAAGCAAGAGAAAAGTGATTTTGCTGGAGGTATACTGCCTGTAATTAATGAACCGAGCAAGGCTAATTAGTATTTGTCCAACACATTCTTCCTATATGCAAGTGAATTCTGCACAACAGCTCCTTGGCATTAAACTTTAGGGCTAACTTGGGAAAATGTTAGAGATCAGCTGGCTAGTGGGCAAGAAGTTCCATTCAGATACTGTTCATTTTTATGGCCAAAATTTGCAGAAGCTGTGATTTTAGAGGCCTGAAATTCTGGGCATGTTCTCTGAAAGCACCGAGAGCACTGCTTTCTAAAAAACAGTCCTCCTCTCAAGGTGCTTGGATCTGTGTACCAAACAAACCCAGAAATATGAAAATCATTAGTCAGGAGCTAATAAAAATAATGGATTGTAAATATTATATGCCTTTGTTTTACCCAAATACCTGAGACCGTGGGTTCAGACTGTGGGTTCTTCACAATCTACAACACAAATACTACACAAAGTAATTAGGGCTACTCAGATTAAAATAACACCTTCTGAATGTGCTTGTGGTGCATTGACAGAAGTTCACTGCTGCATAAAAGCAGAATTTGCAGTAATCACCAAGAGCTCTGTAAACATCCATCGAAGCACTCAGAAGACTGAGCAGAGCAGGAATTAGCTTGGGGCAGGCTGACATTTAGAAGGGTTGTCAACATATAGGTGAATGAAAATCCTAGGGAGAACAAGAGCCACCTACCTTTGGGATAGACCAAAGCCAAGTGAGGTACTAGGCTGCATCCCTCTAGCTTAAGTGGCTGGTGTCTTAACATTTTTGGCTAGGTTATTAAATTATGATGTGGTACTCCCCATATGTATAAATATATACATATGTGTAGCTCCTGTGTAGAACATTTTAATTTTAGGAAGAGAATGGTCATCCTTTGAGACAAGCAGAACAAGCCTCCCTCTGCAACATGACCCTGGGGGTAGCTCATGACTCTGCCCCAACAAGATTGTCCAACACAAGATTACTACAACATGCATTCCCAAATGGGAAAGTATCTGGAATATAGCTTGCTGTGCTTAAAAATTATTCTAATTACACATCATTTTGATTGCTGCAGAACCTAAGGCATAGGATCCAGGTATCATATGTAGAGCAGCAGAGAGTGCCCAGGAGAGAAACCCTGTTTCCCAGAGACAAGCTGCCGACAGAGCAAAAACACTGCAGCACAGAAATTAAACAAGAGGAAGTCAATTACGTAGATAATACACCAGCCCACTCCTAATATGATTTTAAAAGAATCTTGTGCAAAAGCTTCATGAGTGCTGTTTATATGCTTCACTCTGAGCAGCTATTAATTAATTTGCAAGGCACATTTAATAAGCGCATTGTTTTAGATTGTATTAACTGATCATAATTTTGTAATTGCCTATGCTGTTATCAATCATGTCCAGGTAATCTGCTGAACTTAATTTTAATAGAACTGCTTGATTGATGTTCTGCAAAAATTAGTGGGCAATGAGAACAAAAATAACTCCTTAAAAGAAAATAAATAAATAAATAAATAACTATTCAAACCAGCAGCAGACTACTCCTGGCATATCTCTTGATATTAGCCATGGCTTCAGGAGACTGGGAGCTTATCAGCAAAGTCTGCATCTCTTCATTAGAAGAGATTTGCTTAAAAAAAAGCTAAAAATACTTGCCAAGGTCTCCTCAACAGATGTCAACTACAGGCTCAGTCTAGGTTTCTGTAATTTTTTTTTTCCCTCACTGTTACATTTTAGGCTTTTTCCTTCTCTTTTGAAAGATTTATGAGATAAAGAGAAGATCTCCCTTCTTATATCAAAATATGTTGCTTTCCCTGAGTATTAACAACAGGGCTAAAGAGCACATAATTCACTTCAGCTACGAGGGACCATCATGTGTGACATGGATCAGAGGAAGGAAAAGGAAAAGGAAAGGGGGAACAGTTTTACAGAAATATTATTCTCCACTTTTAGACAAGGAGGAAGGAGGAGGCGGCAACGGAATGAGTTTCCCTGCTTTGCCCTCGTCTGTTTATGAAGCAATACAGTTCAGCTAGAATAGGAGGTGAAATAATCTCAAAGCTCACGTGCAGCACAACCTCATGAATCCTTCCCCGATCTGCATCTGGGGCAGCACAGCTTTATGCTGCTGAGAGCTATTGAGAGTAAATCTTTTTGCCTGCCCTTAATGTTTCATGTAAATGTACCAGGGATTTCTTTCTGCCTCGTATTAACCTTTACAACTTCATCACGGCACAGCCCACATTTTCAATCTGAGTTTTAATGCAAAATATCTTTATTTGCCGAGGATGTAATTCAGTGAAGGTCACTGCAGACCTCCAATCATTTTTTAACCAGCTTAACCTGAACTACATTTCCTATCTCCACTAAGGGGCAAATAGACTTCATCTACAAAATACATCTGAATGCCATCAAGCTCTGTAGAAAGAAAAAAAAAAGAAGAAATTAATCAATCTGCTTACCATAGACAAATAATTGACCTCTTGCAATGTTTCTTCCTCGAATGTTTCCTGCAATGCACTCATAAGAGCCTTCATCTTCTTGCTGAACGTCTGGGATTTCAAGAACTCCTTTGGTTTTGTTGTGTTCAATTTTCTTTGTCAAGGAGGTTCCATCAGACCTCTTCCAGCTAATACTAGGGACAGGACTAAATAATTACAGTTCATTAGTGAAAAAGAGAGAGCATTTGTTATAGCAGAAGAAAAGATAATGTGAAATCCTTTCATAAGAGTAGTAACATATAAAAAATGCATGACATACAGAGGTTCATAAGACTGAGATTTTATAACCTGTCCAATTTATTTAGAGGCAGAAGTCCAACAGTGGGATGAAGTCCTCAGTCAATTCCATGTCTGCTTCTTAGGCCAATTTGGATTTTCCCTGCAGTAACTCTTACTTAGGGCTCAAATCTGCTTTTAAACACTGTGACACTGAAGGAATGACTTTGGAAGTCCAAATAAACACCAGAGAAGCACTGAATTATTGAATGGTTTTCAGAGCAAACAAATTCCCTTTAGCATTAGGGGTATTTTCACACCTCAAAATAGGAAACATTGGACAAGAGTTCAAAGGACCTAAAAATACCAATAAATCTAGGTATAAAAAAACCTGGAGCCAGTATAGAGGAGGAAACACAGACTGCTGAGTGAAGCAGTGGATAGTATGAGACGCTGAGGCTGAAAGGAGATAGAAACAAAAGAGAATATTTTTTTTTCATGTTTTTGTAGCATTCTATCATTTTCATTTTTATTTGGATCAATGTGTTCTGTACAATAATGCCACCAAAACACTTTGAAATATTAATAGTCTTGGATTTCACAGTTGCTTTCTGTTTCTGCAAGCTCAAGTAAGCTGCTTTTTCTAAGCAGATGAGCAGTTACATTTTGAACAGCTTTTTACAGAGGCTTTGGCTAAATGCTGACTTCTTTGCCATTAGAAGAAGCATCAACAGCAAACCCTCGGTACCGAACTTGAAAATACAACTTTCATGGACATTAGAAGTGCACGCTGCCCTTGTCTGCTGGTTCCTCTGGCCTCCAGTGCTGACTTACAAAATATTCCTTTTTAGCAGGGGCTACAACTGCTCATGCCTTGAATTATTTAGGTACTTAATGACCAAAGAAATCAAGTCACAAAACCTGAATGAATGAATTACTTAACACAGATAAGTTTAGGTGTAATATCTGCATTTTGGGTGGCTATTACGTTCACAAGTTCACCCAAAGTCAGAAGAACCAGGACCCAGGAGAACTGCAAGTACTCAGCAAAGCAGAGGGATTGAAGGATGGTGGGTGTCAGCAGAGTAACTACAAACATAAGGAAGAAATCTGTTATGCTGAGTGTGGTGAGACCCTGGCCCAGGTTCCCCAGAGAGGTGGTTGATGCCTCATCCCTGGAACCATCTCAGGTCAGGCTGGATGGGGCTCTGAGCACCCTGCTCTGGTTGCAGATGTCCCTGCTCCCTGCAGGGGGGTCAGGCTTGATGACCTTGAAAGGTCCCTTCAAACCAAAACCTGTCTATGATGTTATAAAATCAACAGAAATAGACCACATACAGGACAATTTGCAGCTAGAACACTCTAACAAACAATGAATAACAACCCCCTAAATTTGCTTAGTTCTGCATTTAAGCTTGAAAGATAGAGCAAGTGCACTAGAAGTCTGCAAATGTTTTCCTCGTGCTGGTGGGAGTTCCACTGGGCAGTAGAGCCTCCAAGGTGCCCTTTCCCCTGCTCCATAAAACAGAAAATCATAGTCCTGAGAACACAAATTTAATGGAGGGATCTCCAAGAGCTATTTAAGCAGCACAATAATTTCTCTAGCTACCTTACATTTTCTACCATAACCAAACTGCCTGTGAGAATAGTTTGGAACTATGAGCAATTTGCTCCAGATTTTGGTGTTAGCTCTGCACTGGTATGCATATATATGGATAACTCATATATATATAAATATATATATACACAACAGACACACAAGTTTAGACTCTTATGTGACCACTCGAATGCAGCTGAACAATTTACTACCAACGACAGACACTGGGACATGCCAGACATTGTTAACCAGTGAAAAAAAGCAAGAAAGACCACATGAGATTTTATTCTTCTATTTCCCATTTCAGTTTAAGACCTATAGAGCTATTTAAACTCCAAATCTTTTTGGACAACTGTAGTTTTCATCACCACCTTTATTAATTGCTCTTCGCTGTGAGAACAAAACCTATTTCAGATGCAAACTTGTTTAGTATTATTCCTTACTAGGAACTTGAAAAAGGCTTGTCTGTTTTTCCTCAAGTGCACTGGTCGGTCTGTTAAAAGATGCCATCTCCTCCACAAACCTTGCATGACATTATTCATGCAGAATTTCTGTAAACCAAGTTAGTTTCAGGTGTTTAAAAGAAATGGAGCTGTAGCACAGCACAGGTCTGTCCCCCAATTGCTGTGCTCTAGTCAGCAAAAGAGCCAGAGGTATTTTGCAACCTTGCAGTAGATTGATACAGACTGTTAATGACACGAAGGAGAGCGTGGCTGGCTTTCAAAATGCTGTGCATATTAAACAGTGGGTGAACAGCTACTGTATAACAGCAGCATGCAGTGCATTGAATGCCAGGAGCATTTAACTACTTACTTGAAAGGCATCTCTTCTGGATTTTTTTTCATAACAACAAGATTAAAGGAAACTAACAACCGTGTGGGAGAAGAAAAACAACAATTAGAGGCATTCATTCATGCCCTGCTACCTGAAAGCACTTCATCTAAATATTTCCTATTCTATTAGCCATTTGCTTTCTCTTTGTACTGATTATTCATGAATAAGTCTGCACTGACACCAAGGCCAGAGGCAGGGCTCTGTGGAAAAAGGCCCCTTCTGTCAACTTGTCAAGTCAAGTTTACCAAGGTTTCAGCTGAAGCCGCTGTCCTGTTTTCCTTATCTACACCACATACTTATAATGACATCCTTGGGGATGTTTCAAGGCAAACTCGCCTCATTTTATCTTTTTTTTTTTTTTTTTTTGGCCAAACACAAGGGTGCTTGAAATGCACTCCCTCTGATGTTAACTCTAGCAGGATGACATAAAAGCCTCAGAGTCTGGTTCATCAACTTCGCTGTGTTCAAATGCCTAATTGCAATAAATAGTTAACAGCACTTTGTTCTCCTGCCAGGGACTCTTGCACCAAGTGGCCTAGTTTTATCCAGCAGAGGGAATTCATTTGTCAGGACAGCAGCTCCTCATCAGTCTGAGCAGTAGGTTAAAGGTGCAGACTGCAGGAGAGCCCGTTGCTCAGCCGTGTGCCATCAACCATGGAAAGCACCTCCGTTGTCACAGCAGCTTGAGAAGATCTGCATTTCTTCATTGACTTTGCTGACACCTCATTATCACAGGCTTTCCAGCATCTATTCCATCACTATTTTGCAGTAGGCAGTTGGGTTGGGTTTTTTCTAGCTGGTTTTACCTTCTTCTGATGGTTATGTTTTTCTAACCAAATCTCTTAAGAGCAGCTACAGGCCTATGAAATGTTTCAATGTAAAAAACAAAACCAAAAAACCACACCAAAACACACAAAAAAACCCCACCAAACAATCAAACAACAAAAATTAAATAAAGCAAGCAAACAAAACACACACAAAAACATCCAAACAAAACAAGCAACCAACAAATAAAAATCCAAAACAAACAAACAAACCCCCCTAAATTTCTATTTAAAGTTCACTTGAATGAAATTGCTTTTTACAACAAATTACCTATTTTACAAGTTGATGCTTTAAGACATGAAACTGTCCTTTAGATATAGATAAATATATACAAAACCTAGCTTAATAAATATAGCCTTTTAAATTTTTGTAGGCTTATGTTGCATAATATTATTCTATTGAAGGCCAATATCTGACATCACTACACAGCCTAATACCTTCCCTGCAGATTCAGGGTGGTCCTGCAACTGGTGGGTCTTTTTTCATTTAGCCACTAGCCATTACCAGATTAAAATAGGCAACTGCTTGGGGCTAAAAAGTTTTGGAATAGCTAAAGAAACAATGACTACACTTTTCAAATTTATTACACTTCATAGACAAAGTCTTGCTTTCACCTGGGTAAATAAGACAACAGTGCATAAATATGAGAGTGTGTTTGTACATAAATCTGCAGTTTATTTGAAACCTTCAGAGCATCTAGGAGTACTAATTTAATTTATATTCCAACATACAGGCAGCAGAATCACAAAAGCATAAGTTATTAACTCAGAAAGAAAAGACAATGGAAAATATTTTGTGGTCGGTGACAAGTCTTGTCACACTGAACATGAAATTAATTTGTCTGCAGCATTAGAGCCCACGCCAAGATGCAGGTTCCACCTTTTTGCAAGAAAGAGTCAGGAGCCAGATGATGCATTGCATCCGTGCCTCATCTTTTGTCCTACGCTTTTGAGGGGATTTCACAATAAAATTAAATCTACAGCTTCATTAATGAAGACCATGCCTAGTTAAACAAATGAGACAAAGCTGAGGTTTGAAAGCTTCTATCATGTCTGCATCAACTGCTGACACGAGGAAGAATTAGGATCCAAGGGGCATCATAATTAAAGCACTCAAGCTTCTAATCGTCTTGATGCATTCGTCTGAAACAGCAAAGTTCTCTGAAACCTGGTTTCGTGCCCCATTCTTCTGTGGTCACAAGCCACTCACCTTAACTAATGTAAGAGAGGATTGTCAAGAGCTGCTTGCTCATCCCTGAAAGGACAGATCTTAAGGTATTGGCTCCACCAGGAAGGTGGGCTGAGAACAGCAAACTTCACTTGTGGTGGAAGAAGTCATTCATATGATTTTAGAATCCTGGAATTGACCCTGTTGTAGCCTCCTACATGAATTCCTTGAGAATGTACTAGAATAGCCATCTAATTGAAGAAGTGAAGCCTTGGTATATTTATGTTAAGTTTAGTAAAGATGGTTATTTGGAACCCCCAAATAATCTGTGTGATTATCTACTTATACAAACAGCCTCTAGAAAAACCTTTCCCTGAATACAGTTACAGGAATCTGTGAGCTTTTCCCATGAAAAATTGAACATTTTGGGTTGAAAGAAATCCTGGTTTGTATTATTCACATATGCTCTTTACAACCTCAGCTGGCAATGGCCCATCTGCAGGGATTCTGAACAGATTATTTCCCTATCTTCAAGGAGAGAATGGAGAAAAATGTAAAACACAGACACAGTTTAATAAATGTGTGCACCAGACAGAGAAACTACTTTGCTTATTTTCATTCAAAAATCTATCTATATTTGTGCAACAGGAAAAAAAAGTTATTTTGGATGAAATCTAGAGAAAGCAGCACAGTAACTCAACTGAACATAACTCTTTCCACAGTACTCAATCCCCTCAAAGACATAGTGAACGATAATTTAGATGTATGGCATGATTAATATAGCTTGATCCAAAACATGACTTTTAATACTGCCATAGTATTAAACACTGTCAGCATAACGAATATTAGTGCAGAACACAAAGCCTCATCTCTTCTATTAAATTGCCACAGGCTGCAGTGTTTGAAAGAGTAAAACGACTATTTCATATTTCAGTTTTCCTTATTTTAAATAATTAAGTATAAGGTGCATTTTTTTTTGCCTGTTTAGATTCCCCACGCCAATCATTAGATAGTTGCATGCCTCTTACATTTGCTTTTTGCCCAGTTGTGTTTCCATCACAGTGAGGACTAATTTACTTTCCAAATTTTCCTCTATTATCCACGGTCTCTGTTCTACAAAACAGGATTCAGAGTCAAGAGCTGGTCCAAGTCCTTTTGTCCATTTGGGATCCATCCCTCCAAACCCTCTTCCCAGGAAGAAATGCTGACTCTTTGGCCCACTTAAGTTTATTTTCCTCAAAAGCAACAAGAGTTCATGACTGGGCTAGAAGACCATTTGGGAGAGTCAGGATATTTTCATGTATAAAGGCAGAAAGAGATCTCCGTGTGGGATATACCCACCCTTGGGTGCCCCACAGCCTGGCTGAAGGAGGACTCTTCGATGGCTTTGAGTTCCCTCAGGTAAAAAATCATCTTAAATCTCAGCCATAAGTCTGGCTTCTTGTACTTTAAAATGTGGAAGCGCTTTTTGAGCAAGGGCCAACAGGTATGATTTGCTGTTTCATATAGAAAAGAGATGCTATTTCTCTAAACACCATGAAAGTACTTTCATTTAAGACTTTTGGAGACCAAAACCACAGCAGGTTGCCTATAATCTGCCTTAGATGTGAAAGATTTCTGTTATTCATAGCGCAGAGGTAGTAGCAGCTGACAGCATTGTCTGAACCAGTGGACTAACAGTATGAATATAGAAAATTATGGATAATGGGAAAGCAGTTCTGAAATCCAAGAGAGATAATAACCGTTAGTGCTTGTGGCAGATCAGAGGTATAGCTCAACAAATGTTGAGCTGAATTGATTTTAACACAAACAGACAATAGTAGGGGCCAGAATTTTAGTGGAATTTAAGCATCTAAAGGTGCAGATGGCCACACTGCTGCATTTATATATGCCTAACTACAATTGTAAACAGCTGGAGGTAGGAAACTTCAAGCTTTTAACAATACCACTAATCACCTACATACCTTTAGAAATATGGCCTTATCTAATAAGTTAAGAGTATTTCACCTGCAATCTATTTCTCTTGCTTTATTCCCATCTAAATGCCAGCTCAGAAATAAAGCTTTTTCACTGATTGATACATTACTGAAAATGTGGTTCAAGGCTTTGCTCAGAGGGTAAAAAAAAAAAAAAAAGCAGATTGAAAACAGTAAAGTTCTGGATGAGAACTGTATGTATCAAAAAAAAAAAATATTCTAGAGTAAAGAGCCTTTACTCACAAACAGCACCTCTCAAACGTCCATTAGACTAGATGCACATTAGCAGTATGGCATAAAAAAAACTTGAGAATGGATTTCTGCCTGTGGGTCACTGGTATTTACGCAGTATAACTCCAGGGAAGTATGGCAGCACTGGTTTCAGCTGCAGTTCTCTATATGGAGGAGAAAATATATTTTAAAGCTGCATTAACCCTCTCAGCCATTCCATTTTCTAAGCACAGCCTCTGTGCTCACTGAGGGATTTCATAATATATATTCTTCCAGTCAACCTTTTTCTTTTTTTTCCTCCTTAGGATGTTCTTGAAATGGCAAAACCTGTGTGCCACATAAACATGACCCATCTTTACCCCTTCAGCAAGAAGGTTCTGTTTTGTATCTATCATTTACTTTGTCTTTGAAATGCTTTTCTGCAGTCAATGTATCATTGTTAAATGCTTTCCACGCAACAGATGGAAATATGAAATGACAACTGGAAATGTAAAGCCTGCACTGACTCACACACAATTAAGGAGGTATTTAAAGAGAAGTAGCTTGACAGTATTTGGAAAGGAAAATCAGCTTTAGCAGGACTGTTCCAGTCTGGTACTTGTTTTGGGCCAAAAAAAAAAAAAAAAAAAAAATTAAATAATGCATATGCCTTTGAATATGGCTCTGCAGAAATATTCTTCATCTTTAAACAAAAATTAGCCATAAGATTAGTTTATATCAAAATCTCATCCAAAAGGGAAGGCCATTTCCCTTCTTATTAACTTTTTATTTGCTTTATTTTTCTACTTCTCAGCGCAGGTTCCAGAGGAACATTTGATTAATTTGTGCTGTCTGCAAGTCAGGCTTTTAACCTCTGGGAAAGCTCTAAACACTTTAAAAGCTTACAGCCTTAAAACGGATTGTCAAAGTAAACTTAAACTAAATAGAGGTCAACAATCTAAGGTTATTTTAGCTTTTGCAGGGAAAACGGATGCTCATTGGAAAGACTAGTTTTCCTAGGCTGGTTACACTTATTCAGTTAACCATCTGCTCTTTGAATACAGAGCACCCCTTGCTGTTTGAATGCACTACTACTACTGGAAATTTAATGCACCAGTTAAAGCAACCCAGGAAAAATATACTGCAAACCTAATAGATTTGTAGATTTTTGGAGAAGACTGTGCTAAGAGCCATGTGACTGTTAGCTCCACAATACACAGTCTATGTGCTTTTGAAGCACAGACTCTTTCCCCAACTTTTGTTCTTAACAGTGATGCCACTCAGAAAAAACATTCCTGTTTTGACACAGAACGTGCAGTTACACTGAATGCTGTAACCTGAAGTCAGGTCTCATCTCAGAGTTAAAACAGCTCTCAAGGAATATAGTCTTTGTTCTGGTTTTTCCTCCCCTCCCTGCCTTCAAACTGCTACCAGTTATTATATAGTTTTCTTCCTCATTTCCTTGGGAACACGTTGCGCAGAAACAATCATAACGAGATAAAGTTAAAAATAAGTGAGTTTTACACACACTCTACCCTGAAAAAGATTTTTACAGTGCAAATTAGAAAGAAACACCATTTCTCATTGTAGAACAGCATGTTAATGGAAGACAAAAATCTTACTTTCCAAGGGCAAAGCATTCCAGTTTAACAGACGAGCCCTTCGCTGCATATGTTGTTTCAGGAAAACGTACTTCGATCTTTGGTTCATACTCCCCCATCACACCTGTTGAACATCAAAACAGCTAGCACTGCAGTTGAGCCTCAGACCTGTCTAGTACAACAGAATTTCAATGTAAAAAAAAAAAAAAAAAAAGCCTGGCACAAATTATCTCAGAGTTTTATGTTCCACCCGTTGCAATCAACGTGTGATGTCTATGGAGCAGGTGTAGCCTGCTGGGTGAAATTCAACCCCATGTTGAAAGCTTCTGTGAGCTCTAAATTCTATGTGTTTGGGCGTTGAAGAGCACAACATTATACGAGCTCTACACATAGAGGTCTGTCACACTTGTGCATTGAGGTTTTTGATGTAACTCGAAGTTTGCACCTCTTAAGAGGTGTTAACATGCAATAGTTTTAGCACTGGTCACTTTGCTAAGTGGCCACTTCTCAGGACAGTGAATAGATTCTGGGTGCAAGGGAGAATTTTGGAATTCTGAGTCTTAGAACTCCTTTAAAAGATCGAAACATGAGCTCCAAGTCAGAGAAAGGCTGATGTAATTAGACATAACGATCACATTTGAAAATCTGGCTGAGCATCTGATAAAACACAGATAATCCTTTATCAGTTCAGGGCAGATCCTACACTGAAAATGAACTGATTCTTATTTTATATTTAACAGGGTTCTGGCTAATATCACACATAGAATTTGCATCGTTGCCTCAGAGGGTGCCTGTATAGGTCCCAGTCTAGAGGCCAAAGTGAATGAGAGGAGATAAAGAGACAGAGAGTGAGTCTGAGAAAAGGAACAAAGCGGGATGATGAAAAGGAGCAAATAATCAGAAAAGATCTTAAGTATTTGCACACAGTTTGTACCAAATTATTAACTTCTCAACTCTGGAACTCTAAGTTTGTTTGGAGTAATCCATTTGAATATAAAGCAGCACAGTCTCATAGTGGAAATCTTCTTCTGTAATGCACAGTTGAGTTTTATTTATCCTAGAAACCTAACTCTAAACAGACTTTTGTTACCGATCGCTGCCACCACTTTGCAAACAGTAGAAGGATATTGAAATTTAGGTGAGCAAACTTACAAAACAAACTTTGTGTAAAGATTTCCTAGGTATATATTTCTCACTGTGAACATTTAATTAGAAGTCTTGCCAGAAAGGTATTTGTATATGTGTGGGTGAGCTTCTCACCTCAATGACTCACTTTGACACAGCTTTCCAGATTTGATATTTGAACTATATCTACATTATAAATTTAGAAACCCTTGCCAGGTTTAAACCTCAACACAGGCATCCATAAGAAGAATATTAACATACCATTTGACATCACCTTGCTAGTTTTCAATGATACTGAGCAACACTTTTTTTTTTGGCATATGTTTAACATACCATCCCTGTGCTGACCGTTCAAGAATCTCAGTGCTGTGATCCGCATCCCACCGTACAACATTTTACTGGGAATCTTTTCCCTCTGTGAGGATGTATCCACTTCCAATAGCTGGAGATGGACCAGTTGGGGTCGTGCTGCATGTTTTCAGCCAAGCACACCCAGGTAACTTACCATCGTTGCGGAGAGTGAGAGGAGTGGGTGGTCCCCGCACGCTTTGCTCCGCTTTGGCGTTAGTGACGACGCAGGTGTAATTGCCCACATCCGATGGCTCCACTTTGGCAATGTACAGGTTCCCCGTTTCTTGTGAAACAAAGCGGCGACTATCTTCCTGAACAGATAAGGTATTATTGTTGAAGACCCAGTTGTAGGACAAGCCTAGAAAACATCAGATATATATCATGCATCCTTTCCAGTATAATCTGCTTCCTGTTAGTGCTTAAGTGCAATATTGCCAGTTGAAAGAACAAGTCAGTTACAGGGTAAACCACTGGGGATGTACAAATTAGCAAAGGCAAGGTAAGCATTGCTTTGGTTTTAAACTCATTTCAAGCCACTTCAGAAGGTCACAAAAGTTTTTGTCCCCTGCTACTTTTCATTTTCCTGCTCAGCTTATTTTTAAGTAGGAATGGCAGTGCTGCAATGCCATGAGAAAGCTGGTTTAGTAAATAATTTCTATTTCTAACGCTCTCTCTCTGAACATCCAGAGAGCCAATTGCTGGTCACAGTGTTAACAGCTCCTTTTTACACTCTGAATATGGGAAAAAGAAGCAGGTAACACAGAGTTCTGTCATCGGAATATGGAAAAAAAGAAGCAGGTAAAACAGAGTTCTGTCATCGGAATATGGAAAAAAAGAAGCAGGTAACACAGAGTTCTGTCATCAGATTCTTATGAACAGAGGAGCTCAGCTGCACGCAAATGTTTTGGAGCTTATTGAATATTTGATCCAACTGCACCTTTGACCCTTCTCCTCATCTACCACACTCATACCTGTTTTGTGCTGCTTGCCCTATTCTAACTCCTAACCCACTCCTGCTGGTTTATTCCATACAGTGCTCCACAACACATACCCTAATAATATATCACTATAGGGTTAGCAATTTAAAATGAATTTATTTGACTAGCCCTCCCTGGAAGAGCAGATGTCCATGCCAGCTTACCATCCAGGGACCTTGCTTCTCAGAAGGGCTTTTTGGCCAAGCCTTGTTCCACAGCCATCAGCACCGCAGCGAGCGGGCTCAGCGTTTATAACCCAGCGTGCTGCCAGCCCCATGCCGCGGCGCTGCCGGCACCCGGCAGCCAGAGCAGGACTGAAATTCTGTCTTTAATAAGGCACAGTAAATCAGAAGTTTCAAAACCTACCAGTTTAGCTTTCCTTAATTAAATGCATAATTCATAAGCTAACAGTGTTCTGCCAACAGCTTCATTTTTACACATTTCCCCCATCAACAATCCCATTTGAAAGGGATTATTTACGTTTCTTTCCCCCCTCCTTCGGTTACAACACGGGTACAGTATGATAATAAGTCTGCAAACTCCACTAGTTTTGTAGAGTTTTATGTTATCATCTTCTAACATTTTAGGACTCTCATTAGAAATGATGCATCTCCAGGGAGCAATCAATGATACTTTCTACACTTGGCTAAATCCTGCAATAGGCTCTGTTTTGCTACAGCTTAATGATAAACTTTTTTTTTTTTCTTCCCTTTCTGATGTACAGTAAGCCTAGAAGATGCAACAATTGCTAAAATAGTGTCATACTACACATATATGTCCATACACACAAGATAAAAGCACCATGTTTTCACATTTGCATGCCCACATACTTTTGGGTACCTGGTTAAAGCATTTATTTACAGAAAAAAAAAATAATCTGGACTTGGTTGGTTTTTTCCACAGGGAGGACCACTTATAGCTAGATATAAGTGATGTAGCCACAACCTGACACATCTTCCAGAGACATGCTATATAAAGAGTATGTTCCTGGCTCAGGCACAGAGTTTGATGACTATAGTCTGGCTGGACAAACAGATCAAAGTGACCGGTGTGGTCAAAAATCTGGTTTCTACTCATTTACCATAGAATGGTTGGGGTTTTGAAGTTCTCTAACTTGCAAGTTGAGAACTGTAAAGAAAATGCTCAAGATTAGCAGGGTAAATCCTGTTTAATTGAACAGAAATTAAAGTATGTTATAAAGTTGGGATTTCTGTGGAAGAAGAAATATCTTGGATCTGCAATCTCCTGGTTCCACAAGAACACCTAAGGGCTGGTGCCCTGATGTCCCTTTCATGACAGCTCCAACCCTTGCTGCTTTCCTCCTCACACAGACCTATGCAAAGGCCCATATGGGCTTATGTGCAACAAAACCACTGTGAGTGCTTGAACCCGACAGTTGGATGCCCACACTTCCATGACAGGATGGTGTATCTAATGAGAAACAGAAGGGGAGATGACAGGAAAAAGGAGTTTGGAGATTTTTTTCAGCTCTGGTGCTGGCAATGAGAGGGCTGGAGCAATCAAAAAACAGATTCCTGCTGTAGGACCTGGTGATGCAGCTAAATTCTGTTTAGGACAGAGTACATGAATCCTAATAAAACTCTATTAAAAGCAACTTTATGCTACACAGACGTTTTCATGAGGTCAATTTCAGAATTAATTAATCAGTAAAAGAGAACCAGTCCTTGTCTGTCCTGATTTCAGTTCTCGGGGGGTTCCAGATGACTTCATCTCCTGAAGTTTTTGTCTCTCTCTCCCTGTCTGTACTCTATCACTGCCTTAGGGCCTCTTGATCAATTTTCCCATTAACTGGGAATGAACACGGGCGCCTCCTTTTCATTTTTAAATCCTTTTTTTTCCCCCCCAGTATAAGAGATATAAACACTACCACTTCTTCACCATCACCAATCCTCAGGCCATACTTGCCCAGAGCCTAATTCAGCTCCACTAAACTCTGGAGATAGCCTCATTTTAATTGACTTCAGTGGGAGTTGAATGAAATCTCAAGAGAAAGGAACCAAACTTTGGAGATAATTTTTTTTCTCTTCTAAGGAACAATACCAGCAGTCTGCTCCTTTACACAATATATTTTCTTAGAAAGTTAAGTGACAACATCAATAGATGTAATAGGCTAGAAAATCTAACTTTGTGTTATAAAAGATGTAACTATTACTTAAATGTTTTAATTTCAGGTCACTTTGACTAAATCAGATGTGTAGCAGACCCACTGAATGAGGACAAGGCCCATGATATCAATTTTGGGGTTGCATTCATTCACATGAGTAAATCAGCAGCTGGGAAGAGTCTGGGAAAGGTACCACTGAACAGAAGGCATTAGAAGAAGCATAGAAGGGAAATTATAAAGAATAACCTGCTAATGAAGTATAGCTTAAATGAACTTGAAAATTGCTGCTGCCAGCTATTTTGTGGAAGAACAAATAAAGCTACAATTATTTTTTAGCTTTTGGGGTCGGTTTATTTTTGTTTTCCATTTAATCACAGGATTTCTGAGCAGTTGGGATCACACTTCAATATACCCATGAGAGTCTCAGAATTATTGAATTTCAGAGACTGCTATGAAAGGGCTTCAGTATAAAGGGTCTTACACAAACCTTAGCCCTTCTCAGCACTAAAGCTTTTTGTGGGCTTCCCCTCCCCACCCCCCATTTCAATTTTCCTTTGTGCATGGGCCTGTAACTTTCTTTCTGGAGTAACCACTTTTTGTATGATGTTAAAGATGAATCAACGTACCCAAAGCAAGGGAATATAGTTTATTTTCTATACCAGACAAAGTAGCCCATTACTCTTTTGACTAGAGTTACTGTGTGATGTTTTAGAAAAATAAATGTGAGGTAAAACTACACAGAGGGGCATAAGGGAAAAGGAGATGCTGGGCAAAGTAGCCCTTTCAGATACTCATGGAGCACAGGGTGCTGACACGTGGTAAGAAGCAGGTTGGAACAATTTTGGGTGAATTCTTACTCATTGGTGCTTTAGATATGGACCAAAGCAATAGAATTCACACCCGGATTGTGTGCGTTTGCTTTTTTCCATAAACTTTTGAAATATATTACAGTAAAAGTTGAGTTTTTCCAATGACAGAGAAAAACTAAGATTTATCCGTTGGTTACAAAAAAGTTCTGCTAACCCCACGAAGCTTTATACCAAGAGAGATCTCCTGATATCTGGACCTACAAATAATAAAATTCAGAGCACTATGAAAGTTTCAGGATGCAGTTCACAAAAACTAATAATAAGAGATCATTCATACAATTTCTACCCTCATTTTTCTGTTTTTTTTTTTAAAGTTAACACTTATGCATCAAGGTGTTTTCTAAGACAAGCTTTGAAAACACTAATCACTTTCAGGTAATTAATTTTTTTTCATTCTAACTATGGCATAAATAGCACAGCTCTGCTCCTTTTCACATGTACAGCTGATTGGTCTCAGCACAAATTAGCAGTGAACACTTGAAGATGATATTTGTTCTCCAAAAACAGCGATCCCAAAGCTGCTACTGCCTCTGTGAGAAGATGCCCTGGAGAGCACAGACCTGCCTTTACTTCCAGGGAGCTACGTATCCATGGAAGGATCAATGCAGACTTCATTATGCACATGCCAGAGCACGAGCTATTTTATCAGTGCTGCAGGGTGGGTTTGTTTAAGCCAAGGTGACTATGCACTGTCAGTCTCCCCTCTTACTCCAGAGACCCCCAAAAGGAGGTTAACTTCACCTGACCTTCCAACCAAGCACTGCCTGGTGGGCAAGTCCTGAGCTTGGGCAGGCAGGAGAGGGTTGTTTACACCTGTCAGCCATGAGCACATTCTTTCAGAGCACCGTTGAGAACAAAATGCTCTAGGGAGCTATATATACAACTCTAGGGAATAGAACATTTTGGTGCTTTCCTCAGCCCGAGCAAATTCAAATCAATAGTGCTCCTTCTGCAGAACATCTACAGGCTGGTCTCAGGGAGGAGACTCTCCCAGCTCCTGCCAGAGCTGGCAGGAAAGGTTTAAATATTCACAGAAATAGTGGGAGCAGAAAGAGACTCTAAACCCACGACTAAGACACTTCAGTTTTATAAAGGCAGATACACTTCAAACCTTCACTTTAAGTTTATGCATTTTATCAAGTAGACTGTTTAATATAAAACAGAAACAACCCGAGGCAGAAGTCTAAGACCCTTTAACATGAAAGGCAGCACTACTGGCCCCAACCCATCCTCTCCACACACCTATCCCCTGCTTTCAGTATATAATGCCTTCCCCACCCTTCTGCTGGGTGGGCATGTTCCCCCCACTCAAAGATTTGACTAAGTAGGTCCATAGGGCTCCTCCTTTCCTGTGAGTGTTTGGTGTTTTTAATGTAGCCTGAGAGTAGTCATGTCAGCATAGAGAAGAGCCTACAGACTCAGCAGCCCAGCTTCAAAGCCTGGCAGCTCTTCCACGCAAGGAAATGCAAATGCACAGTGATCCTGCTGCTCCTAACAAGATTAGCAGCTTCCTTCAAGCTCTGCAGGGAGCCAGCTTGAAGAGAACAGGCCCTCTATCAGGCTTCACTTCTAGACAACACAAATGAACAACAGTCCACCCCACAGCCTTATGTCAAGTATTACTATTTAAGCAGCAGCTTCTTAATCACAGTCAGGTCAAGATCATATATAGTTAGAGAAATTAAGGCTTCTTCAAGTTTTCTTCCTACGTGCATTTTCTGTCTCCTAGCCCTCCATAAAACACTATTTTTTTTGATAATACTACATGTTGATTACATAGGAGGAAAAAAAAAACAGCTGACCTAAAGAACTTCTGCTAAAGCAGAGACACAGCTCTGAGAAAGAAACAGAGCTTTACCTTCCCACCCCTGCACTCTAGAGCCTCACTAACAAGCAGAGAAAAGCCACAGGCTGAACTTTATAAGGTGTGTTAATGAGCCTCATAAATAACAACAGCTAAGGCTGGAGAGCAGCTGCTGCATAAATAGGCAAGGAGGGGCTAGGGGAGCAAGGGAAGAGTTTGGGCATGGTCAGGTAATACAGGGTAGCTTTGTTCTTGCTTTAAAAAGTTAATTATAGGCTATGGATTTTTTTATTTGTTAACTAGGGCAGCCTTTTGTGTGTGTGTGTTTTGCTTCATTTGTGATATGAGCAGCACCTTTAAAAAGGGGGGTGGTTGTTGTTTGGTTTTTTTTATTATTTTTATTATTATTCTTTTTGATCTTTATTAAAGGTGTTCAGGTTTGTTCATGGTCATACAAAGTAGGCTCTCTTTTATTTGTGGGGTTTTTTGGCGTTGTGTTTTTTTTTTTTTTCTCTGGGGTTTTGTTTAGTCTAACTTTAACATAATTCTGGAAGCTTTTCCTTCTCTAAGATTTACTTCAAGGTTTAAAGTTCCTGTGGAAGTTACTGAAGCAACTTGTATGTACTTTCTTTGTATTTTTTGTTTATCATAAATCTACCTGATATTTTCTCCACTCTCTGTGAGAGTGAAATAACTTTTTTTTTTTCTCTTGTATAAGAAAAAAAAGAAGCTTTTAGTTAAGTCTCAGTTAAGAAGTGCCTATACCAAAAAGTGGTAGCTTAGCTGTTCTTATTAACTGTATCAGAAAGCTGTTTGGTTAAGTTTTAAATGTGGTAATTATTTATGGATGTGAAAAAGTACTTACAGCATGTGAAACAGCTGAGTGGCCTAATAATACCTTTAAAGTTTGCTTTCCTTTAAGCCTAGCAGAAAGTTTAGCCTCAGAGTGTTGGGGGAAAAGAGATAGATATGCTTAGCTGTGCTCTTTCTAGCAGGAGATGTAGAAATAGAAGCAAAGTACTTCTCTAGATACTATGGATGGTTGAAATGCTTCTTGAGCTCTCATTCTATTTGCCTCTTACTACTTAACGTTATAAGGAAAGAAACTTCAATTAATAAATTCCTTACTTGCTTAGATTCTGGCCTTTTTACCTCTTCTATTGCTAGAAGAAGCAGATACAGGTTTTCCAGGTTGGTAGGAAGTCAGGAGGCTTTATCTAGTGCATCCTATTCCAAAACAACTACACCAGTGACAGCTGCTTTGAACAACTGCTGTACAGAAGTTTCCTGACTTCCTTCAAGTCAAAGGAAAAACAAAGCCAGTAACCAGCAGAACCATGTTCTTCTTCCTTCTGTGTGATGTATGGGTAAGGCCAGGTCTGCTAAGTGACTCATCCTGGGGAAAGAAGCAGCTGGTCTGCAGGAAGGAGTGCCTGAATGGCTGTATCCATCTGCTCTGGCTCCCTTGGGTGTCTTTTCAATGACATGGATAATTTCTCTCCAAGAGCATAGTCAGTGTTTTCTACTTGGACAGTTAACCTCCATTTCCTTGTAAGTGCTCACATTAGCAAAAAGTCTGCCTTGGCTATAGGCTTTATCTATGAAGCTGGATAGGAAATGAAAAGAGCAATTTTGTTTCCTAGCGTACAGGGCATATCATTCAGCTTGTTTTGTCCTCCTCATGTGAATGTTATAACCTGGTGGTGGGGTGTGGTTCCTTGGTATCTAACTCCTGTCACATTTAAAGCATTGTACTTGTAATGGGAGCCCTATGCAAGGATTTGTACTGTGAGGCAGAAGCAAAGGTTTGAATAAAAAAAGCAACTAAATATACATTCTTGTAATAAAACCAACTTCCTTAGCTTCCTGAGATGGTGCATATCTTACCATAGCTCGTACCTTGTGCTTCACCTCCATGGCATATAGTTTTGGATCATAACTATAGTGTGTATGGATGACAAAAGAGCTCGGTGTCTGTTCTCTAGAGACTTGTTATTTCAGATAATGTGGTTTTTTTTTAGGCCTGTTGGTCAACAGCTCCCATCTGTAGCTTAAGAAACACTGTAGGAAACAAAAGGCTTTGTCCAAGGATACCCTTTTGTCAGGTCAATTAATCTGGGGTGAACTCACTTGTTAACTATTTATTTGTTCTGAATGTTTTTCTTCTACTCATTTCTATTTGTCAAATTGTAATTTTTTTATCCTACAGCAAGAGGAAAATATATAGCTTACTGACTCAAGGATGGATGTGTTGTCTTTCTGTCTGTCCCACTGATACATTTCAGGAACTCATTCAAGCCTTTTCTGCCCTTAAGGACCAGGTTTCACTTCATCTCCTTGATTATATACTTCTTTCATAGGGCTGTAAACACTAAGTGAACTGACATTTCCTCTCTCCTCAAGACTTGAGGGCTTTAAATTGATTGATGGGTTTCTCTACATCTCTGATATACTTCATCCTTCTTTATAGATCACTGTTTACCTTCTCATGGGAATTTGTCTTATAACTTGGTTTCTTTAAGCGGAATTGAGGAAATGTTGATAAGGGCAGGATACTGGCACTTGCAGAAATCTGCAGTTCCTGTGGGTGTATGGTCACTCTGGCCAAAAGATGGACATGAGTTGTTTAAAAACTGATTCTTTCACAACAGGTAATTTGGTAACCATGCTATTGGTATTTCCCCATTATTAATATTTGCTTTTCCAAGGTAACACTTTTGATCACCTTCAGCTAGTTATATTAGGACATCATAGTTCTTACTTCAGACTTCAAAAGATTTGAAGCAATTTTGATCTGGGTTCTAACACCCCTGTAGGAGATTTGTTGATGTACATGGCTGAAAACTTGCAAGAGTCAACGCTGGGGGGAAAAATAAATCTCAAAATATCACTCAATCTTCTTCCTTTTGGTAGGAACAAAGTGTTGAGAAAAAAATTCCAATAGCAGCATGTGTACATTTTTTTTTCAAGCCTTTGTATTGCTCTGCAAATGCTGATGTTGGAGAAGGTAACACACCTATGAAAAGGTGTGGGGGGAATGCAAATTGCACCCTGTGCTTAGATCTGTCTTGGATGAAAAGTCTAAAACATCAAGCTAAATAGATTACTGTTTCATTGTAGTCTTCTGGCATCTACCTCACCCAGAAAAGAAGACCTGGAGGAAAAAGCCTTACGGCTAATAAACAGTACTAGGCAATGACAACAGATGCAAGGCAACCCCAAATCTATCTGTCTGAAAACTCTTTCTTTCTTTACCTGAAGCATTGCAAATAATTGAGCAACCCAATCTTATCAGGCCTACTTTAATCAGGGAGTTCCAGAATTCCCTTCCAATCTAAATTTTTCTATGACTTATGATTATGAGGACAGAGAGAATCAGATAGTCAAGAGATAAAGACAAATTTTCATGAAAAATCTAAGGCTTAAAATGCAGGATTCAAATTATAGCACTGCAGTTACAAGCAGTAAAAGGCCAAATAGTCATTTTATTCAGACTTGAAGTGGTTTTCATGTAAAAAGAATTGCTGGTGGTTGTTCTTCTGCCATTCCATATGGGTGAAGGAGTCGAGATAACCGGTGTTGTCAGAAGACAGCCTTTTAAACCTTCATGCTTTCTCTGCTTGTGTCACACCCTGAGAGCGATGACATGTTCTAGTCCCTCAAGTCATCATAGGGGCTCCCTAAGAAGTTTGAACTCATGTCTTTTAAAGAAATGAAATCCAAATTTGTTGTAAACCCATACACTTCATGCACAAATAAATTCTGGTGCTAATCAGGCAGGAAGCTGCATAGGCTGCTTCTCCTGAGCTGTAGCAGTTGATGTTGAGGCTGCACAGAACATGAAGTTACCGTACCTCCATAATGCGGTGGAGGACCACAGAGCAGAACCACTCCTTGTCCTTCTCTGACTGACACTGTGCTTCTTGTTTTCGTTTCAAAATTCTCAAGATCTTGAGAGAGAAGGAGAAAACAGGACCCAGTTATTATCTGTCAGATTTATTCCTAACTGTAGCCCAAACTATGCAATGCTTATGTAACTCAAGGATATATTCATACATTCAACAGCATAATATCTCAGTATGTGAATTGATGTGCTGTAGGGGAAAATAGCTTGCCCAGCTGAGTATCTAATCCTCTGGCAATCATGAGATACCTACTCATAAAGCAGTTACATGTGAACCTTGTGAGTTTGTATTTACCATTCCCAATTGCAAAGCTAGTGTATTATTCCATGACTTTTTCTAGCAAGTAATTTTTTTAGACTTTATTAGATTTATTCTACATGAGCAGGAAAAAAAAAACCAACCCACATTTTCTGTTTCTTTTTCCTAAAGAAATAAAAAGCAGGTGTGCTCTTCTATATATACAAGTGATAATTAAACATCATCAGGACTCCCACCGAGTGTGTGTTTAAATGATGATAAAAGTTGTATTCTTAATGAGTCTGTTCTGTCCTAAAGCTGGCTGCAGTAAGTGGATAGGTTTTAATTGACTTTCTCGCGTTTCACTGTGATATGGGAGTACTGTTGGTCTTATTTCCTTTAATTCAATTACAAAACATGGCATAATAGATGTAGTCTGGAAAATGATTATTTACTTTTTGATCCAGTTCTCATCCCAATGTGAAGACTTACTACTTTTGTCAGAGTACTTTGGGACGTGATTCCTTGAAATAAATCCAAAATGTGTCTTAGTAGAATAAATAATATCAGCATCTCCTTAAAGCTCTTTATACCATAGTGTTGTATACTGCTTGCCTTAAGCTTATTTTATTTACCTTGCTGCAGATTCTTGTTTCAAACAATTGTTCCATTTTTCATCAGCTGAACAACTACCTGATCCAGAGTTCAATAGAAAAACAGTTCTTGTTGGTCGAAGCAATAATGATTACTCCCTGTACAGGCTCAGCTATTTATGTCAATATATCAATTTTCTCCCCCTTACTTGAACTTTACACAGTTAATTTTTCTCTTCCTCCTCTTCATCTCCTGTATATTGGTCTCCTATGAAGACATTGTCTACTCAGAGGTGACCGAATTGAATTAGGCAGCTGTAGCACCTCCTTGTGCTGTCATAGCCACAATAGATGGTACCTGTCAATACACTGGGAAAGCGTTTTAAACTCTGATGTTCTTTTAATTGCCTGCTGGCTAGATCTCTGCATTGCAGTCTGGGGGGAAAAAGACAAGAAAAGCCAAGAAAAAAAAAAGAATAATTTATTTAGTTCTATCCTGTAATACCAATTGGAAGATAAAACAGTGGATGGGTCTAATATGACTAACTAAAATTTGGATTAATCCTTAAAAGATATTAATAGTCCAGTCTCTGAATGTGTGTGTTTATTTACCTGTTTTGAAAATTCAGTCTGAGAAAATCTATCAGCTTGATTTATTTTTATTATTTTTTTGTCTTGTCTTTGCTATGGGTATAAGTGTTTTCTGAGAAGTGAAAGGCCAGCACAAAATATTTGTGTGGAAAAGTGGCCTCTGGGACAACTGTCAAGACATTAGATGGGGATTTGTCTGGCTTGGCTGGTCTGAGGTTTTGTGCTCTGGGGTCAGGTTTGGATGGAGAAAAAGAAAAAAAAAAAAAACAAACTTGGAATTTCCCATTTATTATATTAAAAAATATTGGAAAAGTGCAAAACATTCAGATCTTTTAGGATTTGGGCACTAGCAATAAAAAATGGTCACATTTCCCTTTCCTATCTCTTTCCCTGAGCTGCTAACACAATGCAAATTGTGCAGTTTCCACATAAAAAATAGAGTTAAAATTTAAAAGTAAATAACTGGGAAGTATGGAAAAATATACAAAGTCTAACTAATAGTTTCCAATGGTTTGTGCTATAGTAATTCAGGCCTATTTTTTATGTTTTTTTTGGTTAGTTGGTTTTTTCCAAAGACAAAATTTCACTAGTTGTAATAAGGGGGGGAATGAAGCACAGTGCAGCAGTAGCAAAAGGTTTTTGTGATATCTGAGAATTAACTATGTAATATTTTACCCTGAAATTGGAATAGATTTTGGAAAGAAATAAGGTGCTAGTAGCAATTCTTAATTTAATGACCCAATATGTCATGCTATCGTTTTTATTCTCATTTTAGAGGCTGTATGGCTTGTCTGTGGTTCTCTATTAAAACCATGACAAGTATCCCTGACTTAAATAATGAAAAAAGCAGTAGTACTAGATCACTTATTTATTTCATCTATTAATTTAATTATTTCCTCAATTATTTTCCTCTATTAATTAAATTATTTCCTCAATTTTTCCCCTATTATTTAATTTTTCCCCTATTATTTAATTTTTCCCCTATTATTTAATTTTTC
>JANHGN010012982.1:40060-67208 GCA_024605025.1 Megaceryle maxima | reverse complement strand
TTGGACAAACAGATAATTATTATATATATTATAATATTTAATATTTAATATAATAATTATTATTATATATTTAGCATGATGTTGACATTAGAGAGGAGCTGCCAGAACAAACAGCTAAAAGAATGTTGAGTCTTCTCGGTATCCTTAAGTACAAACCTCCAGGAAATGCATCAGACTTGTAAGTATCTTTTCCTCTACAAATCAGGGTAGAACAACTTTCACAGCTTATACAGTAAGGAACTTTACTTCAGATCTCGTGTCGGTTTGACTTCCCTTATCCCAGTGGGTGTGCGTAACGCCTTGAAGAGGGTTCCTCCCTTGTCCCTATAGAGGTTGGTATAGGGGATGGCAGCAGAAGGTCCTTCGGGGGTAGGCTGCCCTGGGGCCCTGCTGCAGCAGCTGCTATTGCGGAGCCAGCCAGGAGAGGGTGCAGCCTGACTGACAGGGTCAGTCCCTTCCCCGGCCCTCTCAGGCCAGCCTCCCGAGGCTGGATTGCACCAGGTTACAACCCAGAAAACCCTTACCCTTCCCTCATCGCCTTTATTCCCTAAGAATAGCGTGGAAAAGGAAGAGTTGTTGTGTCCAGCTTTAGCCTTTTGATGTTTTATGGGCTTTTTGATTGTCTCAGGGTAGCAGAAGCAGGATCATAAATAGGAAACTGGCATCACAAGTGTTTTCTAACGGCATTAAGAAAGTGGAGAGGGAATGTCAAAATATTGCAGATTGTTTGTTCCAAGCCAGTGTTCTTTAATTTGAAATTGATTGGTGTTTTATTTTCTGTTTTCATATAGGAGTGCCTTTCGCCAAGGGTTGGTTACTGGAAGCAAACCTGTAATTCATCCTCTCTTACATTGGCTTCTTCAGAGGACCAATGAACTCAAGAAGAGAGCTTACCTGGCACGTTTCTTAGTAAAATTAGAAGTGCCAGCAGAGTTCCTACAGGATGATACTGTGGCTGACATCAACAAACAGGTACCTTTTTTTTCATGATCATCAGCATTTTACGTTCAAGTGCCAAGAGGAGGAGGGATAAACAAACTGGGGAGTTCTGCTGAAATACATGTTCAAGTGAATTATGTGAAGAGCATATTGGAATCCAGGGTCAGCAAAGATTCATAGCAAGAAATACTTGTCTTGACCACCTTTCTTCCAATAATGCTGAAATTGTGTATTAATAGATAGCATTGAATTAAAACTGCTGGGTGCTCAATAATGTTCAGAGCCATGTTGGCCAAGACAGATTTTTCTCCTTGATTTTTAAAAGCTGCTGCATTTTTTTCCCCCTATGAACTATGACATGGATATTTTTAACTTCCATTAATTACCACTTCAAACCAGCCCAGAAAATGTTATGACCGAAAGCCAGTGTCTCCTAATTATCCATTGATTGTCCAGGATTTAGGGCCTAATATTTGTATTAGCCTTATCCCATTTTTGCTTTAACCATTTATTTTCTGTGAATAAGAAAAAAAATTCTTTCTCCTGGGCTCACATTCCTATTCACATTCCCACTTCTTTTGTGAACATTAAATATTGATTTTAGATAGTCAGAGTGGGTGGGTTTGAAATGTAAAGCTTAGTGAACCAAAGTTATGTTTTTCTATCAGCATTATCTGTGGTACATATTTACCTAATTTTTATCCATTTTTTGGGGCATTTGTTAAGTGTAGCAACTTAAAAAATCACAGGGCTTTTGAATGTTTGTAAGGGGTAACTTGATTTATTAACTGTGCTTCTGACTGAAGGTTTTTTTTTTTTCTGTTACCATTAACAGTATTGGATTTGTAACTTGGAATAACTAAGCAAGAAGTAGCAAAGAGAGAAAGGAATGCAGACTGTATGTTTTTTTCAGTATGTCACAGTCTTAATATGTATAAATATCCAGCTCTGCTATTTCCATTACGTAAATTGTGTTCCTTTTTGGGATTACAGTAATATAACCTTCTTATTAAACTAATACCCTCCTGATTAATTCAAAACAGGAGCAGGGCTACTATACTACCTTAATGTAATGTAACATTACAATGCAAATATTTAGATACTAATGAATTAAAGAATTTAGCCTAAATTATTTAGAAGTACAAGCTTGCAACAGTGACTTTTAAGAGGAACTTAAAATACGAGTTTGGAAATGTTAGAATGTGGTCAAGTTTTCTGGGTATATGGAATCAAGCTCAACTGTACTTCTGTACATTATTTTAAAAAGTTACCCAGAATACTCCCCACCTTCTCAACTGTGTTGTGGTTTGGACATCAGATTGGCCTCAGTATAGAATTTTAAAAGTCATCATCTTCAAGTATAAATCTCATTGTCTGGTCTTCAGTGAGTTGCCCCCAGTGCCAGGAGTCTTTCTTTCTGCTATAGGAACTTGGGTCTTCTTTGGTCATGGGATTGTGTCACTTATTTTGGGTACACATGGGGTAGCTGTAGCTTATATTTGGTGAAAATGAGAAACTTCCCTTCATTCTGATCTGGCAAACAATGCTACGCCCCTGTTTGAGTCTTGGCTGTTGGCCTTGAAACGTTGTGTCCCAGTAAGGAAAAAAACTTAAATTCCCCTTTCGCAAGAGGTAGAGAATCCACACAAAGGAAGCTTTTGGACATCAGCAATTGTGAATACAGTTGCTCAGAGACAACCTAACAAATAATGAAATATAATTTGTTACAGTACTGAACTTTATAATGCAGAAGTGATCCAATGCAGGCCAGTTGCCATTTTACCCCTACTTTTTTGCAACTCATTCTTTGTTGACCAGTGCGTACATACCCTTATTTGCCATTGAATCAAGCTCCATCTCTATTATTTTGTCTTCTTCTCAGTAGCCATTTTATTGCTTTCTTTTTTTCTTTAATTCATTCCAGCTTGTCAGAATGTGCTTGGTACTGAAATGAACAGAGCATTCTAGATGCTGGTTCACCAGGGTTTTATAGGACACAATCCCTTCCTCACTGCTCAGGGATATGTTGCCTTTGTTTCAACTGGCCTTTGCTGTTGCCATTTTGTGTTCAACAGTTCTATCAATTGCTCATTGCAAGAAGTAAAAGATGACTTGATATTCTCTTTTTAGATTTTTTTTTCATCTCATTGAATGGCTGTTTCTGTGGAGATTAGCTTTCCTTATATCTCAGCTTGCATTTCTCCAAGTTGAATCTAAATTTATTTTCTATCCATATTTCTAAACTCTTTCTGTCCCCTGTTATTTCTCTGCCCACACAGACTTTCACACTGCCTCTCAGTTTAAGATTACTGGTGGGCAATGTACTGGTGTGGAAGTAGCACACTGTCTACTTCTTTCTAACCACCAAACTACATATATCATCTCTGTAATATACCGAGGGCAGGATTATGCAATGTGCAAAAACTGCTTCTCACATGTAAAGTCAGGTGAGCTCTTTGCTGAATTGAAGCTCAGAGCTCTATAAATTAGAAAAAAAAAAAAAAAAATCCAAGCCCCGTTGCTTTGATCAAGCATGTTGGTAGATCAAGCTCTTCCTTTTTGGGCTGATAAATTTACATCTGTGATATACATGGATTTATAGAAAGAGAGAATGCTTTGTTAATATAGCATTGTCCCTTTCAGATAACATCTTATCTTCCTGGTTTGAAAATACACTATGTATTACCAGGGAAGAGGTGAAAATACTGAAGAAATTGTGACACTTCTGAGTGTGCCTTCAAATGGAAGACAGTTCACTTTGATTTTTTTTTTTTTTTTTCTTTATGAACTGTTGAGATTTCGTGGTGAAAAAATGCCTTTAAGTCTTGTTCTCACCATATTTCTATACTTACTGTCTTAGTAGTAAAGCAACACGTCGATCTGAAAATCCCTGGATGCAGAGCTCATTGTGCATGGTTTTTATTTCATTTTACAGTATGAAGAACTGATGGAAGCATTTAAAAACCTCCATAAGGAGTGTGAGCAGCTTAAAACATCTGGTTTATCTACTGCAGAAGTCAGAAGGGTAAAAAAAATCTGACAAAATCGCACAACTGCTGTTTAGATTTTTTTTGTGGATATCTGTTCTATTTTTGTTGGGTTTGTGGACTCATTGCAGCGTGTAAGTTGAACGGGTCAGAGCTGGTAGGCATTGCAGCTGCCTTTTGGAAACTGTTCTCTGTTGGCAGTTTAGAAAGTCCTCGCCCGTGCTTAGGACTGAGCTGTCTGCAGCAGATTGGGAAACAAGGCTGCCAAGACCCTGTTCAGCGTGATTTTCAAATATTAGAACTCCCTTTCCTCTGCAAACTGATACAAAGCCTTTGGCTTAACTGATAGAGGGTAATAATCTCAGAGGAAGTGGTATGAATTAAGAGTTTAAGTCAACAAAAATGATCATCCTGTGTGGTTAAGGTGTTAAATGAAGATATTTGCCCTGTTTCAGTAAAATATTTAAGTATGGGTACAGCCTTCCAGTAAGACATATGGACAAGTTAAGCAAATGTTGAGATGAGGCCTAAATTTGGAGAATTTATTTCCCCTTCTCTCCTAATTATCAATTTCTGGAATTCTGCTGTTGTAAGATAGAATTAAAGGAGAATAATAATCAAGTACACATGTTAGGACTAGAAACTGCTTCTTTTAACACAGTTTTAATAGAAAATAGGCATCAAACATCCCTCGCATGCAGCTTGGTGCAAAATTGTCTTCCAGGAAGCAGGTAATGATGGCAACATTACGAACATATGTTAGACTGCATCAGGTATTGAATTTGTACTGATTTTTCCTTGGTTGTTTCTGTTTGTTTGGTTTTATTTTTGAGAAATCCACCTGCTTTTATTTTAAGTGTTCACAGTAATGCTCAAGGACGCAGATGAAGGAACGTTAGCATAAAGAGTGGGAACTGTGGGGGAAGTAAGAGAGATGAGAGAGATGGGAATTGTGGATGTCCTGATTATAGATCAATAACTGCTTCAGTGTATTCAGAGAAGGATTCTGATTTTCATAATAACTTGAACAGAATTTAGTCCAATCCTTATTACATTGTAAATAAATAAACATTTCTTGATCTATTTTTTTTTCTGCTTTTTTAGGACATCAGTGCAATGGAAGAGGAGAAAGATCAACTCATCAAAAGAGTAGAGCGTCTTAAGAAGAGGGTAATAAGAGGAGTAACGCTGTTACATTTCAGTGTCCTAATCCTTGGCTCACAACTCTGATTTTGGAATGCAAACAAGGATTAAGATAAACACACTGTATGTCTAGGAAGGAATCAAGTAACTAATTGACCCACAAGGAATCTCCCCAGGCATCAGTCCAGAGCTTTTAAGAATCTTGAGTCCAGTACTTTGCTGTCGTTTCTGAGTAGTAACATGTATGGAAAGGAAGTACTAAGTGGGCTTGTGAGACATATGATCTCTTTAATGTATTTCTCAACTATCTGACAGTAACATGCACTATTTATCCACTTGCTGTAGGTGGAGACAGTACAAAATCATCCACGAATGCTTGAAATAGCAAGACAGCTTCGCTTAGAAAAAGAGAGAGAAGAATCTTTGGCTCAACAGAAACAGGAACAAAAAAGTCAGGTACTGACATAAAAGCCTATCTGTTACAAGAAATAATTGCTGACATTTGTTTGGGAATCGTGCATTTAGAAAGGTACACTGGGGACAACAGTACAGAGTTTCTCCCAGCACCAGAAAATTAAATTCCATTTAGATAGAAATATTTATGTGCATTTTAAGGGAAGAGGCTTGACCCTGCAGGTTTTGAACACCTAATTCAAGGTATTTGGCTGCCTCAGCTGCTACTGACATCCTCATGTTAGCAGTCCCAGGAACTGTTCCATGACTTACTGTTGTAGCACCCAAAGAGAATTCTCTGTATTTATGGTAGTAAGCAAATGTTTCCTCAGTTTGATTTGTAGCTCTGTGCATCTACACTAAGATTTCAGGGGCTAACAAAGCAAGGACCTCAGCTCTTCACTAGATGGGGGGAATATGTATTCAGGAGCAACCTTGGGATTTTGGTCCCCTAGTCTGACAAAGATGATGTGCTGGGAAGCACTGGAAGCAGCTGACATCTGAATATAAGGGTGGGTTTTATTCCAGAGCTATGCTGTCAGAACAAGCTACTATAATAAAATCCAGTGCTGTATTGTTATGTCATCTCACCAAATTCTGTAGCATGAACTTCAAAACTGTATTAAAAGGGGAAAAAACCCTTTATATTTCTAATCTTGCAGTCTCTGTCTGGCTGTGCAATCAGGGTGAATCAGTAGGCTTTCAAGCTGTTGGGTATTCGCTTGAACCTGAGTGAGATCACAAGTAAAATGAATGTGATGTCTAGCTAATTCCAGTTCTTAGTACACTTCTCTCCAAATCACTGAAGTGCTAATCAACTGGGTGTTGTTTGGCAGCAGGCTTTCTAGTGTGCTCTCAAGTTGGACAGTGGATTGCTGTGACAACTGGGCTGCATTGAAGTGCTGCAGTATAAGGAGTTATCTGCTGCAATCCCAGTTCTTCCTGTCTGTTGTTGTTGTTGTTGTTGCTCTGATGTTCCAGCCCCTCATCTTTTTGGTTGAAATTTGTTTAATGAATTTCTGCCATAGAGGAAAATATCACTTGGGAGTACAAGAATACTTTCCTTAATTAACGCTAGAGAACAGCAAGAAAACCCAGGCCAATTGTTGAAAATTTGTTTTGGCACGTTCCCTTGTGAAACAAATAATCACCAGATGCTTATAGCTACTATTTTTTATATTTGGGATTCTTTGTGATACTCTTTTGTTTTAGCTGTTGGAACATGCATTTCAAAGGAATGAGCTTATGTGTGTCCTATTCTCTCTCAAAAGTTGTTCCACGCAGAGCAGAGACTGCAAAGGGCACAGCTCCAGCTAAAGGAGATGCATCATGCAGTAGTGGATTCAAAACCTGAAAGTAAGTAGTCTTCTGTAAGCACTGGCAAGTTCTGAATCTAAAGAAAGAAGTTGTGTTGTAAAGAGACATGCTGGTGATCTGAAGCCTGCATGTGCCTTGACACAAAAAGCCAAGGGAAGATGATATCAGTCATATTTTTGAGGTTCACTTTAAAAAAAATAAAATCTTAAACCAGTTAAATACTGAACACTAACCATAATACTTTGCAAGAAACTCCAAAGGATTGGGAAAAGCAGAAATCTCTTAGAAAAATCAAGCTGCTGATTTAGTAACGTTTTACGTCTTTTGTGTTTGTAATGGGGCATTGGTGAAATATTGCTGCTTAAAAATGTTCTCCATGAATGTACAAATACTTTTTATTCAGGGTAGATTTGTTTTTCTCATGACCTCCTATAAAATATTTGGTTGAAAAGCTTTAACGCCCTTTTCTTATTGTAGTGCAATTTTGTGTTGTAGTTTTTTATGGTATCTATAATAAAGCTACCTCCTAATTAAGGGGGTTTTGATAGATCATGGATTATATATATATACATGTAAATACACTCTTATTTATGATTGTAGGTATATATACTAGATATATCTTGATATTAAAGCCTATATATTTATGTATGAAAAAGAAACTAAATTATACTACTTGTGGAGTAAGTTAGAACTCCATGATCATCTCTAAAACTATCAGGTGGGAAGGAATTGCAGTTAACTAGTAACTGTCTCCAAAAGCTGCAATTTGACAACCTTCAGGTTTCTAATGATTTAATCACTTTGAAGGAAATGTAACAAGGATTAACCTGGCAGTTTGACAACAAAACTGGGAATTGGTTTAGGGTTCAGTGTTTTAGATCTTCTGCAAACTGCTTAACCCCCTCCAGTTTGTCTCGTGCACTCGGTTATTAATAACACATCCCAGGACTGATAGGGGGTTTCTGTGTTGTTCATACCAGCACTGGGGTTGACTTGTAGGGAAATTACCATATGTAAAGTAGTGTGAAGGTGTAAGAGACAGAATGGTCCCTTTCACAGGACTTTTCCAGTTGCATTCCAAGTTGCTGTGGTAAAAAAAAAAGCCATAAAATGATTTTTATTATATGCAGAAATGACTTACTGATTTCAACTTAGTAAAGTTGAGTAACTGTCCTATTCTTTCAAGTACATTTAATATTCCAGTTGCATCACTTAACTGCTTTGGCAGCTCTTTTGAGTCATAGAACTTTTTTCAGTCACCACCACACTGTGTTTTTATTACTACATAATTTTACTGTCATTTTTTTACGATGCTCATCAGCCACCGAACCACAAATGGAACTAAAAGAGTATCTGAGTGATCTTCTTTACTCAAAGGGACATGCACTGGATTTTATAACCATTCCAGTTTTGCAGTAGCTATCAGAGAGTTTATAGAGCAAAGCTGTGTCAACATTTCTATTTCAGTTCCTGGGGTTTTTTTTTTAAGGCCAATGGAAACTTGATGTGTTCAGTTCACAGAAGCAAAGGTAACATAATAAAAAGCCAGTAAATATGTCATTTAATCACTGAGATGAAAATAAACATGAAGCTAACATATTTAATTTCCTTATCTTGAGTCCTGCTTGCAGGGGGAAAAAAAAAAAAAAAGTGTTTAGATGTGCTGAAGAAAAACTTGGAGTCATTACTTAAGAAAACTTCTGTTGAAATCTTGCCCAAACAAAGACTTCAGGGCTCAGCTTTGTAATTGCTTTTCCTCATAATAGTTACAAAGACACTGCCTGTAGTACCAATTACAGAAAGCCAACTGTGTTTTTTAAATAATTGAAATGAGGTGACCATAGTGCACTGAATAGGATTCCATTTATTTTAAAAGCTTTGTTGGTCTACAGTGAGCACAATTTATTTTATTTTAAAAATTCCCTTTGGCTGCAGTTTGGTACCTCAGCTGCCTACTCAGATCAGTATAGCTTCAATGCTGACAATTCAGTTGGTTGGTTGGTGTGGATTTTCACTAGAAGTTACATATTTTCCTTGAAATAATTTTCTTTTTTTTTTTAAATACTTTGGGTGTTTTTACTTCCAAAGCAAGATAAAATGATAAAAGTTGTTGTTAATGAGTAGAAGCTTTTTTTGTGTGTCTTACGGGTGCGTGCTGCTTTGATTACTTCATCTCATAATTAATTTAGGATGAAGTACTTTAAAGAAATGTAAAGTAACTCTAAGGAATGCAATTAGCATGTATTTCTGAGTATCATTAACATGCAATTAGCATCAGTCTCCTTTCGCTGGGCCAGGAAAATACAGCTTATGGTTAGTAGGTTTTTAACTGTTAGAAGGAGAACATTTAGAAGACTTCACATTGTATCATGAAAAACAGTTGTTAGGAGGTGTGTTGTAGCCTAAAATTGATCAGACTGGTTCCCACAGAACATTCCTTCCTTGTTTACTGACTTCAGTACTACTCGGTAGGTTTCTTAACTACAGAGATGCCGTTGCTGCTGGTAGCACTAAGTAACAGGATTTTGCAGTTTTTTGGGGTTTTTTTGTGTTGTTTTTCTGGATATGAATAGTATTTTTGTTAACACTGACCACTAGTTTGAATAACCTAGCTCAAGCTTTCTCAGCAAGATTCCCATCTTTTTGCTTTGAATATCTCTGCTGGCACAAACAGAAATTGTCGGTGCCAAGAAGCGAAGTGAATTACTGAAATTCTTGATCTCTGTCCATTTTGCAGAACATTATTGTTCCCTTTATTGGCAGAAATAGGAAGAAGTGGATGACTAGCTTGAAAATATTGATTAAAAGTATGTGTTAAGATGATTGTTGTTGATAAACAGTGAAATGTGTAATTTCTATACTTCATTAAGTTAAGATTTAGAGCACTGAGAACCGCAAAGAGCAGTCAAAGAGGAACTGCTTTGTACCAATGTCTATGTCATTCTGGGCACTGGATGAAAAAGAGAAATTTAGGATGCTATTATTTCAATACCCCATTTGAAGGAAAACATTAACATTCTTCTTTTCCACAGAGCTATCTTTCCTTAAAATTCCAAGTTTAAATGATCTCTATTAACACTGAAGACCATGTTACAATTAAAGTTATAGATGTATTTGGTAAAGGAGTATAGCTTAGGTGGAGGAATATAGAGAGGTCAGAGAGATTTCATCCATAATAATTATACACATGGAAAGCATCATTTACAGTGGCAAATTCAGAAAGCTTTTCAGTTTTTCAAGGAGATATTGAAAGGACAGTTTGATCATAATCTGTCAGTGTTTGCATGTCCCAGGCCTCTATTTAACACAGGGAAAATGGAAGTGATGCCACTGGAAGCTGTGGATGGAATGATTTCAGTCCTCTCTTACTGAGAATGATTGCAGGAAGGGAAGAAAAGGCTTTGATGGATGTGAATGCCATCTGGAAGTCTGTTCTAGACCTGCCTTTGTCATGGCCTTCCTATGTGATATTAAACAAAGTGTTGGCAGAATGTCTATAAAATGAGTGCTTCTCTTCATTTTTATTCCCCCTTTTGGAAAAAAACCAAAAAAACCCAAAACCCAGATATTGTTGCAAAGGGTTTTGCTTTAGGATACACAACCGGTAGCCTCTAGAAGGAAAAGAAGTAGGAATTGGAGTGCAAGATGAGTCAAGTTTTAGATCCATTAGCAGAATTATGCAGGGAAACTTGCTTCATTCCTACATGACTGAGCAAACACTAAGAAACTCTTCCATCCCTCTCTTTGCAATAATAATAATAATAATAATAAAAAAAGTTGAATGGAAAACATGAGGAGTTGCTCTTAATAGCTCCATAGATGTAAATACGCCGTTGGCAGAACCTTGCTAAAATAACCTTAGGGCACAGAGCCAGCCTTTCTGTGCAGCTTACGTATGTAGATTTTGTAACCATAAGTCAATGTTAAAACATTAAAAACAGAATTTATACATGTAATGGAAAGATTTAAAGTATGCTTGCTTTTCTTTCCTTTAGCCTGGGAATTTAAGAAAAGAATGTTTTTCACTGGAAAAAAAAAACCCAAACCCAGAAAGAGTTGTGATATGTTTTGCTTTTTAAGGTTCTATTAAGCAGCAAAACCAGCTCTTTAGGTAGTTACTTCTCCATACATTGAATCATATAGGAGGAAAAATTTATCCCAAGTATTCAGGAAAGGAACTTCTTAAGTCGTGAAGGATGTTGACATCATCATGTCTTTCCCCATCAAGATGTCGCGTTTTAACTCGCTTCCTTGCTTGTTGTACTGTCAAGTGTAAGCATGATGCAGAAGCAGTCAGTGTTGAAAAGAAGCTGGTAGTAACTCTGAGGTTATCTGAGAAGTAAATCTAGATAGGGATCAAGTTTATACCCTGTGAAGTCAATAGGTTCCTGCTCTTATGAAAGCAATTGTTTAGGCACAGTTATTTCCTGAGATTAGTATCATATCTACAACAACTTACTTAGGCATCTACATTTCTATAAGGGAATGGGAGTAGTACAAGAAATAAAGTATGGGCTACATATGCAGATTATTATTTTTTTCTTTTGCTACTAAGAGGAAAATAAGTTTGATTAAATTAAAATATAAATATTTAATATCAGAATAATTTAAATGATAATCACTTTGATTTCCACACCAAAGATCTTGGTTATAAATATCAAACTGGGATTTGTGTTGCTAGTCAGTCCTGAGGTGATAATTCAGCTCACAGTGTACGTGGGAAGCTTTGCTGCATTTGCAGAGGTGGTAGATTTCTAGAGAGACATTAAAATGTGGTCCCTCCTGCCCAACTCTTTCATGGGCTGAGGAAGACTAGAATTGAGTTCTTCTGGAAGACAGAACTGGGAATTCTGTCTCGGAAAGCCCAAGTGTGTTCCTTGGGGTGTTAGTGCCAGGTACACAGTGTCTGTTGCATATGTAGAGTAACTCTGCTTACCATTCTGAAACCAGTATTGATGCTGTTTGTTTTGCAGAAGATAAATGACCTTTCCAGGAAGGGGAGAAGATCGTGTGGTAGATTTGCTTTTCATAAACACAGAAACCAACAAGCTAAACTGCTAGAAAAAAGGAATTCCCACTCATTTTTAGTTTGCGTTGACTTGGTTAGCAACACTGCTTTCCCTAGGGTCTCTTTTCTGCCTTCTAGTTCTTGAGGCTTTCTCAAGAACTAATGGCTTGTTTCCTCCCTGGAAGCTAAAAACAAGTGGCTTTCTTTACAGCCTGAGCTGGAGCAGAGGGTGAGGAGGATCTACCAGTCTGGTGTTTCTAGAGGTCAATAGAGGCAGAATAACGGGGGCCCCTTTTCCCAGGCTTGTGTTTCACTCTGTTCTGACCTTCTCCCTTTGTCAGTCAGTGACACAGCCAGCAGGCTTTTTAGCCTGAGAACCAAAATTTCTGCTTTCACCTACATCCTTTCCCATCTGTTTCAGCAACATCAGCTGTGCTATTGTGTCTGTGTACTCAAGCTTTTCTCTGCTCGTGCAGTATATGGAAGAGACAGAGATTGTGAATTTCTTCTTTTTCATAGTAATTGCATATTCTCTCAAATGCAGAGAGACACCCCCCTAAAAAACCCACCCAACTCTAGCAAGTAGATATAAAAAGTTACCTTTTAGTAATCTAGATCATGAAAAATATTTGGAAATAGCCATTCCCACTCTCCTCTGAAATTATTAACTTCCAAATCTCCCTGTAAATGGCACTAAACTGCCTGTTGTCAGTGGAAGACTGTGTAATGTCATTTCAATAGATGTTTGTTTTATTCTGTCGTGTTTTTCTAGCTGTGTATTGTTCTTATCTGTAGGTACCTGTGTTTATTTATAAATTACCTGTTAAGGAGGCTAAATTACTCTCCTTAGCAAGAGCCAAGTCGTCATAAGCATGGTAACATGCAGTGTGCAGCAGGCTTGTGTAGAGCAAAACTTACAAATGGGGTTGTTTTTCTCAACAGAATTTTTGACGTTACTCACCAATTCCTGCTTGGTTTTTTCTCTTTTATTATTGTTTTCAGCATTCTCAGTCTATATACTGTCCTGATATTAAATCTTTGTTCTTACAAGAAAAAAATGTGTGCTATTTATGGGGAGGCAATTTATAAGAGTCTTTCACATTGCTGGGACACTTCAAGTAGGCATACATTAAATTCTGCTCATTTTAAGGCCTTTTCAGATGCTAGATTAGAATAAAGTTTTATTTTAAGAGATAATTCCCAAGGATATAATAAATCTGTATATGAGCTAAGCCAAATTAAGATCTTTGATAAAGGATTCACGCCGAGATAACTTCTGTCTGTAGATGAAGTAATTCAGATGAAACAATCACTTAAGCAATCCATGAATAGGACCAACTTTGGGATGCTTTGCTGCCCCTTGCCTTGTGTGCACATAAACAACCAAAGTCTAGTTCTTAATTCTTAAAATTTCAGAAGAATGTAATTCACAACACAAAGAAAATGTAATGTAGAAGCCCATACCTTGATGTGCATAAGACACATGCAGGGTTAGTGGCTTCTTAGATCAATGCTGCATGGTGAATTTTGCATCTGATTCATCTAGAATTTAATATAAGAAGGAGTTTACTTATTTCTTAAAAGAATCTGTGAAGGAGTTAAATGTCAGATACAGATGGGTAATAGTACATAGTGTATTGTTCAACATCCAGATCAAAAATCTAAATCAAGTACCTACTTGGTTTTTTTGAGCGTTGAAAAAGAAATGCAAATGTTATGCTGCTGTTGTTGTAATCTGCTGCTAAATAATGTGTTGGTAAAATCAAACTTAATTATCTGCTGCATTACTTTTCGAAACACACGCTGATTTAATTTGCTTTTAAGGTTTAATGAAGAAACTAGAAGAGGAGATAAATTTCAATTCCTACCTGGTTACTGAAAAAATGCCTAGAGAGCTTGAAAGTAAGAAGAATTCTGCATATTTCTTACAAAAGGTGGTTGCAGAGCCAGCTATGAGTCAATCTGATCTCGATGCACTTGAAATCAAGGTAAGTTGACCAAGGTCAGTCACACTTGTCTGTTGTTCTGTAGCATAGCTTCTTGTACGCTGTAGTTTTCTTATCGCAACTTTATATCCGTGAGGAAATGTTTCATTCCCAAAGGAACATCCCTTCAGTTGTAAAACAAAAGAAGTGTTAATCCCTAAATGCAAACTCTCAGGGAAGTCTTTAAAAAAAATACAAAGCAAACAAAACCAACCAAACAAAAAACCTCCAACTCAACCCCCTGACCAATTTGGTCTATTGATGATGATGATGAAGATTTACAACGCTGTTAGTTAGGGTAGGAAGACTAGTCCTCCATTCTACTAGGTACATTGTTCAGTCTTCTCCTTCTCTTACCAGCTGGCTTTTAATATTCCCAGGATCTCCAACTCAGGCTTTGCTGTAATAAGGAAACAGAGTATTTGTAATAGATCAGAGTGATTTCCCCATGGGCCTGAGGGCTGCCATCCTGGAAGCAGAGAGAGGTTCAGCAGCTCCATCGACATCAAGAATATGTTCTATTTTAAGGTTAAGACTACCTCACAAAAGAAAAATCAATGACAGCCTAACACCATTTTGGATTCCAACTGTTACACTTTTAAGGATGACAGAGTTAGTAAATGGTAGATTAGGCCTGAAATAATAAACTAGCTCTGTGATTCAGCCTCTGCTTTCCTAGTTTATTTCTTCTAATCAAAACAATATTTGTGGGTGGCAGTTATTTCTCTCAGGCATAGCTGAAGCCCTCTTTGGCACCTTTCTTTTACAAGAGTATTGTTGGGCTTTTGGCAATATTTTAAGAAGCTTCATGTTTGTTTGCTTTGGGTTTTGGTTTTTTTTGTTGTTGTTGCGTTTTTGTTTTTAATTCTTTCTCCATGATGTAACCTTTTAATTTGTTATATTTTGGAATTGTTTTCTTCTTAATAAAAACACATCATATATTTGGCTGTTATCACAGCGTGGCCATAGCATTTTGGGTTTTAAAATCAGCCTCCTGTTGTTTCAGTGTCTTTAAAAGGAGCTGAAATGCACTAAGGGTGCAATTTATAAAATATAAACCAGGAATTTATTCAGAGAAGGGGATTTTTATGCCATCTTCAAATTCAGGCCTTTTCAACCACTAACAGCATTTGTAAAAGAATAGAATTTACAGGAGATTTCCTTTTCTTTCAGGTGTTCAAGTATTTTTAGTCCTATTGAGCATTTTATTTGAAATACTGAACATTCAAAGCACCTGGGTATTGCTCATAGAAACATCAGGGTAGTGCCTGGCACGGTACCTGCGCTAACATTTTGATTCATTGGATTTCAGCACGTATTTACACTGCTCCTCTTATCAGCACTCATCTAGTTAGCAGAGAATTAAAGGAAGGTTGCTAGGGCTGTGGTTTCCATGGCTGATGAGAGTCCCAGTGTAGTGTTAAGTCAGGACTGGAAAAGCTGGAATCAGTACACTGCTGTTGCTGTTCTTGAGCTTCCAGATACTCAGGAGCTTCAGGCAGAATGAAGATCAACAGTTGGAAGACTGGCCAAACAGCTGCATTTTGCAGCAGTAGGAAGAAGATACCATAGAGCTGGAATATGATGGTCTGTGACTTGTTGAAGTATTAAAGAAATTGGCTATCACTTAGTCTTTGTTTACTTCCCTTTAAACTTCTGATAAATGATTGAGTGAAAAGGAATTCTAGGGAATATTGATAAAAGTACATTTTTCACGTAGTATGTGACAACATCAGTCTTTTTTCTGTCTGTACTAATTCACATGCATTTTCTCTCCACGTACACCAGCTTACTTCATTTTCAGGGCCAACATCATGTTTCTGCCTTATCATAAAGGCACAGAACTGGAAATCCAAAAACACAGCCTCTTCCTGGCCAATACTTAATGACTCATTGAGTTTTTTGGGTCTGTTTCTGTGTTTTAAAAATGGAACTAGCTGAATTGTAAATCTAAGTTTGCAAAGCATTTAATTCTTGGAGAAGATAAAGCCATAAAGCTCCGTTTCCTTAGTTTTCTACACTGTCTTGCAGATAAATGAAGTAAATGCACAAATGAATCAGCTTATTGAGAAAAGAATGATGAAATATGAGCCAATTGATAGTAAATTTTCCATGTATCGCCAACAGGTAAGAAAGAACAAAACATTTTTTTTCTTAAGCAGTAGAACAATTTCAGTCGCTGATTGTTTTGTGTACTGATAATTTTTTTTTAATTATTTATTTAGCACAGAACAGTAGAAATACATAATGATGGAGGACAGAAAGAAAATAAATAGCTGCTGAACATATATCTGTTTAGGGCTGAATTAAACAATCCCTTTCAGTCATGTTAGTGAGTTTGTGCCGACTGCTGTCCTTAAACTGTTAGGTGTTGCTCTTCAGCTGTATCACAGTAATTCTGGAAGGATCATTTTGGAGGAGCTATTTTGGTAAAGCTCCAGCTGTGGACAGATTCTTGAAAGGCAGCGTGTGGGCTGATTGCTGCAGTCAGACCTGGATGCAAGGCTTGCTTTCAGTTACATCCCTCGCTTGTGTTTGACCACGTGCTATTTTTCCCCTTTATTAGGACGGTATCCTTTGATTTTTTGTTACTTTTTTTTTTTTCTTCCTGAAGCTATAAAATAGTCTTTCTATAAAATAGGCTGTCTGGTCTAGTCTTAGCAAATTCACAAGTTATAAAAAGGATTTATGAACTCAGATTTTCAGAGCTTACGCAGAAATGTGATTTATTCTTTTTTTCCGGGCAACCTGTACTGCTGCTAATTTTATTGAAGAGTTTCATGATGATGCTTATGGGGATGGTTTAAAAAATAAAAAGGCTTAAGTAAAATCTATTGGTGGGAGGAAAAAGATTGTGATAAAATGTATACTGCAGTTTGGTCCCATGTGATAATACACGTAATGGTGCAATATGAAATGCCCCATTGTGTTTTGTTAAGAGATGCTTTTCTTCCCAAAAGAAAAACCTGCTATATAATGTGCTGGTACCAAAGACAAACTGCCTTGTGATATAATTCTGTTCAATGGAGGAACTGCTCCAGAAGGTCAGGTTGCTGCTGTGAGTTGAAAGCATATGGTGATCTTTGGTTTATTCTGCGAGGGACTGGCTCCTGTTTCACAAAATAATTGTATATATTGTACCACAATTTGTCACTGCAGATATCTCATGAAGCAAAGAGCTGAGACATTACCCCAGCAGAATTCTCATAGTTCTATTTTTAGAAATAAAGCTGGTCCTTTTAACCTAGTGTGAGAAAGCTGGTGTGTATTTTACTGAATTTTTCCTAAGTTTTCACTTTCATGTGAAGAAACCTCCAAATTCATGTGCATGCATCTAAACTAATACGTTGTATTATTTTAAAATAGTTTTTAATAGTATACTTTAGCAGGATCAAAATGTTTGGGTGTTTTTTTTCTGAACCATTAAATACTTAGTTCCCCACTGTGTTAGCTTCTGGTCAAATGTTAGGTGCTATTAAATCTTCTGTCTTGGATAAAATATTTTTTTTTCATGCTTTACCTTCTAGATTCAAAAAAAAAAAAAAAAGAATAATCATTAATCTACACTATTTCTGTACTGTATTGCTTTATTCATCATCTTCTAGCTATTTGCCAAGATTTAGTGGCTGAGTTCTGCTGTTAGTATAACATATTTCTGTAGGTTGGAGTAGGTTGGAGTTATAAAAATCTGTATTATGGCATTTCTGAAATCTTGGATAACTTTTCAGTTAAGCCTTGCTGGTGTTTCTTACATATGCACAAGAGGGGAATAAGTAGAAGAAATGGAGCAGCTAAAATGCCTGCTGTTTTCTTCAATGAAAATGTAAAAAAGAGGTGAAGAAATGTAAAGCCAAAATGTAAAATATATCAACATGAATCTGGGAGGAAAGCGTATGCTTAAAATTTCAGCTGCATTAAAGAAAGTTGGGAGCCTGCAACCAACTTGAGTGCAGTTGTGGTTTAACCCCCTGTGGATAATATAACAGGTAATCGATGCTTTTTCTTTGCAGTGAGACGTGCTCACATTTCTTAATGAAGATCAGTTTCTGACAGTTCAGATGTGGTTTCAGTGGTGCAATGCCTGAAATGGAATGGATTACATTTTAGTAATGATTAAACAAGGTGATTTTTACTTTATTTGTCCATATGCATTTTTAATGCTTGTGCAGGCATCTATAATTTCCCGGAAAAAGGAAGCCAAGGCAGAAGAACTTCAGGCTGCTAAGGAAGAGATGTCCAGCGCTGAAAGGCAGATGCTGCAGAAGACCAACCAGGCCCATGAGTTAGAAGGTGCTGATGTCCTGAAAGGAGATGAGGTACGTGGTGTAACAGTGGGTATAAGGAAGAGGAAAACTGTAAGAGATGGATTCATTTTTGCTAACTCACAGTTTCCTTTTAAGTTTACATTGCAGTAACCTACAGTAGCTGATCCATTTTCATAGTATCTTCTCAACCTACACGACCTTGGCATTGCAACAGATTGGCCTCTTTTTTTTTTTTAATACATTTTTTTGTCATCAAATTCAAAAGTTAACATATTTGAAGACTTTTTTTTTTCCTTAATGTGCAGATAGTACAATCCTGTCCCCTGCTTTCAAATGCTTTCCCATATTTATACCGCAGCAGTGCTTGATTTGTAGCTATTTTCAAATGATTCATTTCAGTTCTTCCCATTGTACCGAAGAGATCGAAAGGTACAGGAGGAACTTAGTGCTGGGTTGTCTTAACATTCCAGTCTCTGAGTCGAAATGGCAACATCATCACAATGGTGTGATGGTAAATAATTAATTATAACAGTCAACAAGACTGCCGAAGGGATGAGGAGTTCAACTGATAAATCACGTAGATTAATTTTATTATGGGATGTATAATAGAAATCTGTGTTACTACCCATTCTCTATAAGATATATGATGATAAAGTGTAGTAGCAGCAATTATCAGACATGCAGTTAATCCTGTTGTATTTATTACCCACAGAAGTTTTTACTGAAACCCCAATTTCCCCAGGCCCTCCTGAAGTTTAGCTGCAATACAGACTTTGACTGGCGCAGTCGGTGTAGTTCAGGCAAAGTTATATTTGAAGCTGTACTTATCCAAGCAGCTTTTTCTTCTTCAGACTTTGCAAAGAATAAGGCTGCTGCAGCTGGGTAGTGGTTTGTCAGCAAAATTAATTGACTTAATTCTTCAGACAGTAATTTTTTCTCAGCTTGGAAAAAGCCTGTTAAGTGTACGTACAGAACTGCTAAAGCAAGGAGTATTTTAGCTTCATCATTCTCTCACTCAATAGATCTTTTAATTCCTTCCATATTGTGTTAATTTGCACTGCCATCGTTTATCAAGAGTAACACTCTTTGCTTTCTTTGTCTGTTTCTGTGCTTTTTTTACATACTACTCAGTACAGGGAACGCCCTTTGTAGAAGGAACTCCCTTCCTGATCCCATAGGAGATGCCTGCTCCACAAAACTGTTTTCTTTTAAACGAGTTTTTAAAGAGTGAAGCAAGTATGGAAAGGTGTCCGAGTACACTCATGCCTAAAGGCTTCCTGGGTATTATGGAATCCATGAGTATTTCACTGGTGCCTTCTTGCCTTTCTCCCCTTCTGTAAATCAAGTTGAAAACTACAAGTGGAAGCAAAGAGTTTGAAGAATTATTTAATTTCTCTTACCATTATTTCATTATTTAATTTCTCTTCCTATACCATACTATACGCCTTCCATAGGTGTTTCATATATAGCAATGAGAAGAACACTGCATTAGATTTCTTTCCACTACAACATTTTCAACCCCAGTGGGCATGTTGCTAAAGTCCTTGACAACTTCTTAAGTAAAAATAAAAACAGAAAGCAGACAATCTGTGTTTCGTGACATGTGATGGGAAAGAAGCGTTTAATTAATCATCAAGAATGCATTACCAAGACAGCAACATATGTTTTACATTATCTGTAAGGTAAGAAATAATGCATGTTGTGCCTGTTCTCGAGGGGGTCAACATACTCTGATCATTCTAATTCAAGGAGAGCAGGGAAGGAGGGAAACGTGGTTACAGAACCTTGTTAAGAGGCTTAATAATGAAAAATTCAAGACAATTGTCTGATACAGAAGATGGTCAAGAGAGGAAAAAGCAAGATCTGTTTTGAACATAACCTCCATTCCTTTTGTTCAGATATGTTCTGCTATTAACATCTTTTCAAGTCTTCATTTTGAGGAGTAAATGACTGAGACAACCTTTTGCTGTAGATTTGTTTCTGATTCTGTTTTGCTTTTAAATATGTATTTTTTGATTCGGTTACTCCAGCTTTGAGCCAATACCAAAGAAAATCTTGATTAATGTGGTAGTGGTGAGTCACTGTTGCAATATCTGTGTTCAGTGGAGACAGAAAGAGGTTGTACATTCAACCTTCACTTTGGCACTCTCTGACATCCAAGGGCTTCCTTCTGCATTCTTGTTGCAGTCCCACACGCTTTACATTTAGTTCCTCCATTTTCAAAAAGAAAGGTTTTAACAAATAGCTTTGCCACCTTAAGTTTAAAACAGGCTTTTAATCCAGCCACATTTAACCTATCTAAATGCTACAGTTAAATCACAGAATTATTTTTGTCCTCTACCCAGTATTCATCATCTTCTCTTTGCCTCACTTTGCCATCTCCTCTTACACCATGGCACTCGCAAGACTTGGCAATTGAAGACCTGGTGCCTTCCCAGCTTGCGCTTCCCCTACCAGCGTTTGGATCTCCCGTTGAGGTCTTCTTAGCACTTCATTCACCAAAAGGTCAAGCCTGGCTTATGTTTTTAGGTGCTAGCGTTTTACTTGCTTCTCTAATCATAACAAGGAATGTTACAGCATTCCAGTTGGTTGGAGAGGTTCTACAGCCAGGTACAACTTAGAAGCAGCAGCGGGGAGTAACCAATTTGTTTACATCAAGCGGAAAAAGGTAGGAATAAATCATCTGCTTCAGGGATTATGAAATCTTTTTAAGTACTTCAAACAAAAGTACAATGAACACGGGGCAAGGTTGGCAAGCTCCTAGGTGCAGCTGTCAGATCCTGAAAATTAGGGAATCAAATGTTGACACTTAGAAGGCTAGATGGTTCAATTACAAGTGATCCTAGGTAAAGCTGGGGTATTTTTAGCTCTTTACACAATACATTGTACCTCTCGGAGTTCAGCACAGGCCCCCAAGAACCTAGACTTGCCCAAGGTATCAGAACAGAATAGTTTCCTAGCTATGCTTAGCTGCAGTAGTTGGAAGGAATATGGTTTTGAGAGTGTGATACAGAAAGTCCTCTCTGTTTGGTAACAGTTATATGAGGTTTGCATATGCATTTCTTTAAGGAGGTTTTTTTCTTTTCAGCCCTGATAAAACAATATAAAAAGGTTTCCATTTGCAAACAGAGAAAACAATGGGTTTTGGACCATAGATCTTATCACTTTTCCTCCAAAACTGTTCAGTCCATCTGAATCCACCAGAAAGAGTTCTCTAGCACCAAACTGGGGGATGGATTTTGGAGAAAGTAATTACACAGAAGCTCACAACTTGAACATTAAATGGTTTAAGCCAGGACCAAGGATACATTTGGGAGGACCCAGGATATATTTTGGGATACACTTGAGGCAACTGGGGTTGTTTAGTCTAGAGAAGAAGAGACTGAGAGGAGACCTTATTGCTCTCTACAGCTGCCTAAATCTACAGCTAGCTCATGTTGGTCTCTTCTCCTAAATTACTAATGATAAAACGAGAGGAAATGGCCTCAAGTTGTATCAGGGGAGGTTTAGATTGGATATTAGGAAGAAATTCTTCACTGAGAGAGTGGTTGGGCACTGGAACAGGCTGCCCAGGTAGTGGAGTCATCATCCCTGGAGGGGTGTAAAAAACGAGTAGATATAGCACTTGGGGCTACAGTCTAATGGGTAAAGAGATGCTGGGATGTAGTCACGTTGTGAGAACAAAAGTGGCAAATCTGTAGGGTGGTTACAGAAGCCAGAAGCGTTTTGCCTTTAAGAAGTTAACCGGCATTCAAGCCAAATGTGTGCAGTGATTCAAAATTGAACTCAAGGCTCTCTGGCATGAATAAGTCATCCATTTGATTGATCTGTGCCTTTTCAGTGATAACTGAAAATGGGTTTTCATTATAAATACTCCAATTGATCCAAATTATTAGCAATGGCTACTTTAATATGTCTTCATGGCCAGAAGCAAGCACTCCTAGAAGAGAACCTGCTTGGTGCTAATGAGGAACGTTCCTGATGGAGCTGTCCAATGAGCAGGCTGTAGGAGACTTTCAGTTCAATAGCTTAAGGCAATTACTGCTCCTACCTTGTAGAAGTTTGTCCTTCTGTGTACGAGTTATTAACTATATCCAACAGTGGCTGGACTGGCTTTAATTTAGAGTCTCTTAGGGAAAAAAAATCTGTCACAATCAGGAACTTTTCCTAACTGATTTTTAATACATTGGACAGTCTGTATCCTGTTAATTGGTCTATATAGAAAATTAAAACATCTGTTCCTCAGTTCTTAATAAAAATAGAGATAGTCAGCTAAGATTGTCTGCAATTATTGAGCTTCTGCAAATTATTTTGTTGTAAAAATTGTTTATTTGGAACCTTGTGTAGATTAGGCTTCTCAGAAAGAATTTTTGTTTTCACGAATGCTTTATTTTCTGTAGTACTTTTGTGTGAAGACTGTTTTGATTGCTATAGTGGAATCAAAATGATACTCTAATCCAGGAAATACTATTTTTAAAGATTTGACTCAAAAGCAAGGGATTAATCTGGGATTTATTCTTTTCTACAAACAAACATCCATTTTCTCCTTTAATGACGATCTTGGAATAAGAACCTTGTGAAAATTTCACGTGGGGCAAATGTTAATTTTAAGACGATGAAATGATGGGCTTATAGTGAAAGCATAAGACTAAGCATTAGAGGAGCTGGGCTTTGATCCCAATGCAGGAAAGCTCTGAGGGATGTGGGCAACATGCTTGTGTTTTCTCCTGGAGAGGGTAACCTGCCAGGCTCTCTATGCTCCTGGAGAAGCCATTTTAATAGCCACGATTTTAATTTGTCATAATAAATACTTCACAAAAGCCTGGTAAGACTTGATCTGGTGATAGCAATCTCTTTTAGACTGTAATAAGTGGAGAAGCATGAAGGACTAACATTGCTGGATTCTTTTGATGAAAATGGAACATTATAGAGGAAACCTGCCCAGGGATGCTAGACACTTGCATGCTGCAGGACATGACGTGAGATCGAAGTCCTGTTTTCATTCACTCTATTTCATAATCTAAATTCCATGCTTGTTACGTTACAGTCACCCATAAAAATAGCCAAGTGAAAAAGCATGACCTTTCTTTGCTTTTATTTGGATAGTTTTTATATCTCTGGGGGCTCCAGCTCAGCTACCAAACGTGGGTCTCCAGCCTTGTTTACTTGGAACCACTAACTCAGTGCCAGCATTTGGTTCTGATCCAGTCAGTTAATCTTTGGAGCTTAAAGAACTATTTGTGTTAAGTTCCTTGAGAAAGAAAAGCTTCCTGGTGGACATAGGCTTGAATGGTACAACACTGCAGGCAGTGCCAGCTCCGTGGGAATTCTGTAGGTTGAGCCTGCTGAGTTTCTACGTAGGGAGCAGTTGACCTGCTCTAGGGGAAAATGCTGCCAATCAAAACCAGATTCCTTCAGGTTAAAGTGATATGGCAAGGCAATGTTACTCTACTGCAAACTGTTCAAATGATTGAAAAGATCTTTTACTGCAATATAAGACAGTGGTTTATAGCATTGTAAGGGCTTGATTTTTCATGTTTAGATGGGAACAGGAGATGTATAAAGCTTCAGAAGTAATGCTTAGACAACTGGAAGCATTGTTATTGTACAAGAAGCTTTATTTTTAATTTTTGGAAACCTGCAGAATGATTTTCAGCTTTTATGCTGAAGAAAACAAATTTTCCATAAGATCCTTAAAGGTTCTGACTTAAATGGAGTCAAATCTAGTAATTCCAGCTCTGAATTTGGCCCTGGATCTAAAGAAGCCTTCAGTCAGTGAGATTTTGAGGGGCTGATAATCAGCACTGCCTTTGGAGTAGATGAAGTCTTTTGAAAATATTCTGCCAAAGTATTGATTGATTTTTTTTCCTACGGATATCATCATTTTGCTACTGTTGTTTATATCTTGTTTTACCTCATTTGCTGCAGTAAAAGCTACATGAAAGGTTAAGTTTGCTTTTAAAAAGCCTGTGATACCAACATCCATCTCAAAATGAGCAGGTTTCGCCTCTTGATGGGAGCAACTTGCAGTTAGCTCTGATGAAATTTGTATTCTATAGTCCTAGCTCAGTCAACTAATAATAGAACATTGGTGGAATCAGTTCTTTAATCAACAAGATCCTTTGACTTCCATTGTAAAATACATTATGCTTTGAATCTTGAATATGCAAATATTCCACCTCCCACTCGAGCTATTTTCAAGACCTTAAAAGTAGCAATAGAAGTGAAGAGAAGAATAGTTTGCTTTCCATCCTGGGATAAACTGGCAGAAAATCATTCAGATTTGACAGCTCTATGTGGTCACATAATAAGTTTAGTCCTTTACATCATTCTTTACTATATTCCACTGGTCAGATGAAGTATCTCAGAAACTACCTGATGAAGACCAACAACTGTGATTCCCTTAAGTTTTCCTCCGTTAGTTAGAGATTGTATTTATACTTTTATAATCTCTTGAAAAATCACAGGGAACTTGGTATTGGCTAAGCAAAAAATAAAGAAAAAAAGTCTTTTGTATTAACTAAGAGGATATACTTGATTTTGCTATGAAAAAGGATTACTTCTGTTAATCTTATATTAAGTGTGCCAATAATATAACGACAGTGTGACAGTAACAGAACTGCCTCTGCTGTGCAGTGCTCTGGCCGAGGTGACCTTGTCTATCCTTGTCCTAGGTAGTACACACGATGTAAAGTGGTATTCCAAAGCCACGCAGAGTCCACAGAGTCTGCATAGAGCACATTGAGTAATTTGTGGGTTTGTTCTTTCACCAAAAACGTTTATAGCTTTTGGCTTTAAAAATAGTTCTGGAGCATAGCAAAAGAGAAGCAGCTTTGGCCTAGATATTGCACAGGATGGCAGATGAACAGGGTTGATTTCATTTTGGGCTTTTTGCCCAGGACACTTTTTATAGAACATACAGTTACTCTGGGGGTTCTTAGGCTGTGGTCACATTGTTTTTTTGGATTTATTCTTTAGAAGAGAGAGGTATAATTTTGCAAAAAGAAAATGTAATGTGAATTTCAAAATCTAAGTTCTTTTCTGTTGTGAGTTTTCAACTTGTACCAGTGATAATGGGTCTCCTGTTTGCTCCTTGGGGCTGCCTGTTTCGTTCTCACCCTGCACGTGCAGAACCCCTCCTCATCAAGGAGCATTTTGAAGCCTTTTCTTACATCATTTCCTCTAATAAATTCTATTTGCTTTCCATCTCTGGGTCCGAATGCATTTTTGAGCTGTGACTGGCATTTGCCTCATAGCTCTCAGGTAAAACACAGGAGCTAAGCCTGTTTGACAGATGGAGACCATCGAAGCAAAGAAAAGTATTACATGTTTGTTTCAACACCTGACATTTCACATGTTACAAACTGAGCACCCACGGATTGAGATGTAAATTAGCTAAGGCAGTTGATCTGTGAGGATATGTATTATTTTACTTAGCCTTCAATAAAAAGATATTCTTCATTACTGTAGATTTTGAGTGAAATAGATACTGCATTTCTCCGCTGCTAGGCAAGGACTCTGCTTTTATTTTCCTGTTTTTAAAACTTACTCAGTGATATCATTTAGGTCTGCAAGAGTCAGGGAAAGAGAACAAATTTTAACATTAAAAAAAAAAGTCTTTTCCCATGCCCTCTGCTCTTCCTATTTTCCTGCATTTTGTTATCAGGTTTCTTGGTCTGCAGAGCTCTTTGGGGCTACATGCTGCTGATCTGATGCTCTGTTACAAGTGCAAATTCCTGTTACATTAACTTTTTTATTATCCCTGATTCTCATAACATTTTGGAAAGAGTAATTACTTTTCCAACCTTCAAACGGTGGTGAGAAGAACTGAATGATCTCACTATCACAAATGGGTGAACTGGGACGGAAAGCAATAGAGCTGGTTTTCTTGATCTCCCCCAGTGAACAAATGCAGAGCTGAAAATAAATAGACCCTGGGAATCCTGAATTCCAGTCCTCTGTTCTAAACTGTTAATCTTCACAATGCAGTCCTAATAGGATAATTATATTTTATATAGCAGCAGTCTGTGATAAGGCCCTTTTTTTTTTTACTTTAAGCTAAATGGTATTTCTATTCTCTCTCTTTTCAGTTTAAACACTATGTTAATAAGCTCCGGAGCAAGAACATGTTTTATAAAAAGAAGAGACTGGAAATAGCAGAAATTACAGCCGAGTACGGTGTCCTCCAGAGGACTGAAGAGCTCCTAAAACAGCGCCACGAGGCTATTCAGCAGCAGTTGGTAATACAAGCAACTTACTGCTCCTCAGTCCATCACCCTTCCTGCCCTGATAGAATAAGATGGATCTTATTTTGTTAGATGTTAATGTATAGCATCCTCAGCTCTCCTGCCTTCATTAGTAAGAGAGTCGTTAGGGTATAACATTTATTGTTGTCCGTTGACTGTGCTACGCTGCTGTACTTTATATTCAGCAACTGTTTCTTCCAGTTCTGACACTTCTGCAGTTTCTTTTTAGACTGAGGGGCTTGACCCTGCTTTTGAAAGTCGATGGTAAATCTTCACTAACTAGTCAGAGCAAGGCTGGATCCTTCAGTTAGCTTTTGGTATCCACATCCATAGTAAGAGCTTTGAAAATGATCAACAGCAAGTAAGATTGAAGTTACTGCTGTAAAATATATAGGAATAGTATTTAAAAACAGGGCAGGCTGTAACCCCAGGATATTTAGAAGAAAATGCATTTCACAGTCAGTGAGAACTTTAAAATGGGATGAATGTTTTTTCTAAGGCAGAACAGCAGGAGAAGGATTTCTGCTGTGCATAACTGTAAGCACTGAGGGGACTGAACATGCATCCCAAGTGCAATACCACTGCTCTAGTATTATCTTCCAATACCAGTATGCGTGTTACCAAATCTACTTAGGGGTTTTTTGTAATCTTAGATCTGTTTTGTTATATGTGCATATTTTGCCTTTTTTTTTTTTTTTTTTTTTTTTTTTTTTTAAATATAAAAAGATTTGCCTTTTTAAAATAAAATTTAAAATCACATGGATAGACATTGAAAAAATACTCCCCCAACACAAAGGGATGGTAT
>JANHGN010012982.1:0-38923 GCA_024605025.1 Megaceryle maxima | reverse complement strand
TTAAACAGTATACATCCTCACAGGTAATCTTGAAAAAAAATTCTAAAACATGCGTTTATTTTAGTGTATGAAGAAGAAATTTAGACTTATTAAAAAAACCCCAATCCTACAAATAAATCCCATTTTCCTCCCCTTCAGAAATATGAGGGATGTCAAGACTTGTTGGCTTTGGTTTTTTTTTTACTTTTCTTGTGATTTCAGAAGTGGTTTCGTATTTGTTCTTGCTCATTATTTGAAAGAGATAAATGGTTTGAATCTTTAAGGGGGCCTTTTTCTAAAATGTTAGTAAATCACTGGAGTGAAGCATTTGTTAAAAAAATACTTAAGAAATCTCTTCCCTGTGAGAGTGACAGAGCCTGGAACAGGCTGCCCAGAGAGGTTGTGGAGTCTCCTCCTCTGGAGACTTTCAAGCCCCACCTGGCTCTGTTCCTGTGGGGGTTGCCCTGGGTGTTCCTGGGCTGGCAGAGGGGTTGGACTCGATGATCTCCAGAGGTTCCTTCCAACCCCCACCATTCTACCACTCTAAAGAGCTAAATATCATGTCTTTTTCTCTACGGCCTCATTTTCAATTGCCCTTTGATCTGTCATAGTTTAATTTAACTTCCCACATAGCCACAGAAGCAAGAGAGAACTTGAATTTCTATTGAAAATATTATAAAAGAGCTAAAAGCAAAATAGAATTCTGAAATCATCCAGGCACTTATAAAATAAAGCAGTATAATTAGAACAGAATGACTCTCAAATAGAAAGCTGCATCAAATTTAAGTTTTTGGTACAAATATTTTTAAGTGATTCTATTTTAGCATTTCCAAACTTTATTTAACTTACACAGATTTGTTTGTTTCCTTAAGAATTTCTTCCTCTCTCTCAGTCCACTCCATTTTCCCTACTCCTGAAGCTCTTTAGGTGTCTGGCACAGAGGCTGTCTTCTCGACTTCTCTGTGATGTTGAAACAGTGGCAGCAAAATTTGTCTGATTTCTGGGAATGACTCCACTGCAAGATGGGCCCTTTCCCTTTGTTACTCACTTAATTTAGGTTATATTTAGTTCGGGCTTTGTCACACCTTTTTTTCCTCTATGTATTTTGTTTTTCTTTTCATATTCTTAGTTATATAAAAGCACTATTAATGTCATAGTGGTCATGTATATTGTTTTGTCCGTCTGTCAGGTAAAGAAACTGAATGCTATGGTGGCAGAGAAGAAGGCAAGCCTAGCTCCTGTTATCAAAGAACTGAGACAGTTGCGTCAGAAGTGCCAGGTTGGTAGAAACACTTTCCTCATTCTGTGTAAAGAAAGTCGGAATCACAAATAATTTACAGATCTCTGTAGTGCTGTACAAGGACATAACCAGCTCTGAAGGAAAGCTGGCAACAGGATGGGTCAACAGCGATTTGCAACAGGCAACACAATAAAAACTGGGATTTTTAAAGGCTGACAGTGCAGGCATGAAATCAGGCTGAAAATATTGTCCTTTATAGCAATTAAAAAAATTACTACACCAGAGAAAATTGTAAAAATCATAGTTCAAAACCACAGTAGTTTCCAAATGTGGTTTCAAAGCTCTTTCTGCATCTCAGCACTAATGATCTCAACTAACACTCTCCTTTTTAAATGGATTGCAAACTCTACCTCATCCACATAGGTGAACACACTGATTTAAGTCGTACATTAGTCTGTAGGAGCAACGGATTCATCCATTTGATTTCAGAATTTTATAGAACTGAAAAAAAAAAAAGTCACTCAGGTCCACAACTGCTCTAAGTTGGCTCCTTGCCACAGAAATAAATAGAGCTATTCATCTATCTATTGACCACATTTCCAGGAAGCTTACTTTTAATAGTTCTATTAAACGTGTCAGCAAATGAAATCCAGCTAAAGGTGTTTGTTGTGTACAACTAGAAAGGTGGCTTCTCACAGACAGCAAGTGTATGAATCCTTTCTGAATCTCTGTTTTACAATTATTTTTCCTTTCTTGCACACACTGCCCTATTAACCTACCACGTTAACGCTCTGGATGTGGCTGTAAAGAGGAAATTCACATGCTATGGTGTGGTGTATACAGCTGATCCTCCAGTATGCGAGTGGGGGCGAGTGGCTTCCCCGTGTGTAATCGTACCCGTGTGCCCTGCTGGGTTTATGTGAGGGTCTGTGAGTGTGCCAGTAGCTGAGGCCGACAGGAACACAGTCTGCTTGAATGTCACATGTCAGTCAACTGAAGATCTCATTTATATACCCTTTTGCCCTTTTCTCATAAGGAATTAACTCAAGAATGTGATGAAAAGAAAATCCAATACGACAGTTGCGCAGCAGGGCTGGAGAGCAATCGCTCTGTGCTGGAACAGGTAAGATGGTTGGTGGCTTTGTGCATAGTAATAAATGCTGCGTGACATTGTACTCGCTGGGATACAGGATTTTCCCTGCCTCTCCTCTGGATATGAAAGTACAAATCCACTTCACACGGAAATGAGTCAGTGCTGATCCACAACTATGCAAGTCATGCCTGAAGCTGCTGAGGACTAGCTACAGCCATGCACATCTCTTCTGAATGGCAGCAAATGAACTCAGTGGTGCATTAGTAGTCCATCCGTCGATGTCCAGCTTTGATTAGCATGGACATTGTAAAAGATGCATCTGCCAGATATCCTGCTGACCTAGACAGTATGTTAGGAAGGAATTTATCCATAAAATAAGGATTAATTTATCAAGACAAATCTTTATATGTGTCCAGGAGATTCATTAAATTAGCAGCCAATCCAGTGGATAATTAATATGCTGAAATTGGTGGCAAAGATACTTCATTAAATGTGACCGTCTTGTATTATGGCATGCAACAGGTTTGTTAAAAACACAGCCATATAGGCATAGCTAAGAGCTTCTGCCTATGTAGTTTATGCCTTACTTGAACTATACCACTTTTAGGAAGGGAGGTACCTGAACCATTATAATCCTTTAAGGTGGGGAGAGTATTAAAGTGTTTAGATGAATCTGCTTTACCTCACTGGATCACCTCCGGTGAATTTTGCCTGCACTTGGTTTTTCAAGGCCTTGTCCACAAAAGGAATATATTTCAAACTAGAAAGGTGTACATTTAAAGTGTGGGTGGATATATAGATAATTCTTTTCCTGCACTAAAAGTACCTTTGTGTCGCTTAACTGAAGTAAACCAAAGAATCCAGAGATGAATCTACTATAAATCAGATGTTCCATAGGAACTATTTTACAACAGCAACCAAGGTGTTTTTTTCTCAGGAGACAAATATTAGTCATTTTCTAACATGTGAGGGCCACCGCATCCACTGATTAATCTGGGCACGAGCATCAGCAAACTTGCAGTTGAACAGGAGAATTCAGTTTTCCACCTGATGGTCTGAAAATCACATGGTGACAGAGCTTTGGAGCTGACAGCTGCTGTGTCACCTGGAGTACCTGAATTCCATTTGGATTGTTAGGGGATTTTTTTTTGGTGTGGACCATTTAGAGATGGGACTAACCCACTATCTCCATATTCCTCAACAGAATCACTGATTGCTAATTAACATACTATTAACATGGCTGTAGCTTCTGATGTACATTTCACAGACGTGTTCCAGGAAATGCTTATTCACAACTGTATTTAGCACTTCAGATGTGCTTAGGAACCGGAGTCTTGGCAGCATTTGGGAAGTGTCTGTTAGCAAAAATTAATGAACATCTATTAGCAATCATTTAGAATCTCTAACTGTGACTGAATCTGCAAATCTAAAAAAAAAAGAATTGTCTTTCAATTTAAAAGATGCCTGTAAAGCCCAAATTGTAGAAACATTTAAGAAATGATTAATTCAGTGTTATGGCTGTTACTGTTACGGACTAACCATGGTTTATAATGTAAAGTGGGACATCTCCTGTGGATGTTCAGTTACAATGGCCTTTGAAACCTCATTCTTGTGCTACAGGAAGTGAAAGGACTTCTTGAGGAACGCGTTCAGGAAGAAAGCAACTACCGTTATATTAACTGCATGAAAAGGGTAAGACCACAAGTAGGACCAAACTGGTCATTGTGAAATGAAACAGCAATAAGAATGTGTTTGTGGGTTTGTTTGTTTCTTTGTTTTTAAATAATGCATTTGCAGAATCTAGAAGTACAGCTGCAACGTGCTAAAGAAGAAATGAAGGCGTATGTGTCCTCAGACCCACAGGAGAGACGAAAGGCAATCCGGTAAGTGTATGAATGCATTTCCTCTGGGTTAGCTTGAAGATATTCATGACCTAAGGTTGAAGTTTGGAATTTTCTCACTGGCATTCGAGCTGGAGGAGTTCACCTGATAAATTTAGAAACGCTATAATAATCTAAAAATAAGCATCTCAAATTCCAGTATATACTGCTGTAAACCTACAAGTTCTCTCAGACATACCAAAAGATTTTCCCTTCCTGCTGGAGATTATAGGCCCCAGATAGCGGTTTTAACTTGCAGCCCCTGTTGGCACGAGCTCAGAGAAGCTGTGCTTCAGCCGGGTCCTGCAGGAAGCGTGGCTCTACCAGACATAACACCTCTGCCAAGTCTCCCCCTGAGACTCCAGCGTGCAGGAGTAGAAGGTTTACCACCTCTCAGAGAGCAACCAGATGCTGCCCTCAGGTTCTGGCTATTTTCTTGCAAGTCTTCTGCTCTTCTCTCAAGTGTTAAGAGCTGTCACCGTCACTGGTGCAGGAACGAAGGACTACATATACACACCATAAAGTGGTTTGCTTTGCTTCTCTTTGTATATGTTCAATCTTTTAATACAATATAAAAGTTGAAACAAAATTCAGGCAATAAAGTCAACAAGCTGGTTCAGCCCCATCAAAATTAAACATCAGGAAAATCCAAACCAAAACATTTATAAAATTCACTTGGTGAAAGTGTCAAAATGCCTGGATTTTTTTAGTCTTCATAATGAATTTTTCAACATTTCAGAATTTTGCATGAAATAGAACTTGTTTTCCAGCTAGTTCTATCTTTGACAAAGTCTTAGATCCTAGCTGTGAACAAAATAAACAAGCTTAGGTTGTCACTAGCTTTACAAAGTGATCTTTGGCCTTTGCACCACAGTATTTCTCAGTCGTGAAACTGTTTATCAAAACAGTGGTTTTAAAATTCATGTTTGCTCAGTTTGATCGAGGGTCTTTTTGTTTTATTTTTTAATGAATAGAATGAGTGAAAAACACTCTGATGTTTTGAGAGTAGGATTGGTTCCCTGTACCAAGGAACCTCCCCAGAGTATATCATTTTTAGCTCAGTGCAGAGGGGGCATCAGCTGTGCTTTGTATTTCTCCATCTCACACTCTGCATCAATCCTCGTTCCTATAGTTTGCTTATTGATTAGGCTTTAAAAAGCCACAGTAACATAATTCCTTGATGTGTGGAGGCCTCTTCCTAGGTTTCTGCATTCGTATTTCAGCGACAGGACAGATTTTCTTCACAGATTTGTGCCATTCACAAAACAATTTAAAAAAATGACTGAGCAGCAAAGCAAAGATAGAACTTATGTAATCAAATGTCATTCGGTATCACCAGAGGTAATTTCTTCACTGGGTGGAGTGAACAAAGGCAGCAGTTAACCACTAAGATTTTACAGGCTCTGGAATGGGGCTGTTGACAGGGATAGTGATGTGTCAAACTGAGCAAGAAAACTCTAGGGCTTCCCTCAGGAGACATTAAGAGATGAGATCTTCTTCCATCATCCTCCATCAGAACCTTCACGAACTAGTAATTGTCCTGATGCACCTTGTGCTGGTACCAGGGGAGCTGCATCTCCTGCTGTTCCAGAGCGTGAGGCAGAGCTCACTAGGAAATGAAGGGCTGGGTTAATATCCAACACAGGGGCCTTCAGCGAGGTTCTGAAGCATGACAATGTTTAAATGCTATGTAGTAAACAATGCAGGAAAAATAAAAGAATCAAAACTACAAATGTTAGGGTGGGAAAAGAAAAGGATGAGGAAATAGAACGCGAGTGGGGACTAAGAGACCTCTTACTCCATCTCACAAATGCCTGCAGGAAATAAAAGATTTATCTCATGAAAGACGATGAAACAGCAAAATTAAGCAGAAGGATGTAAAGAGAAATGGCTGTGAGAAAAATGTTAGTGATGACATGAATATTCATGAGTATGAAAAGCAACCCAGCTCAGCTAAGCAGCTGAGAGGAAATGCAGGTCAGACAGCAGGCACTGTCCTTTTATGGCCTCGCAAGGAAGGGGAGGGTCTGACTTTATTCACAGATGCTAAGCAAAAAAAAATGCTTCAGCTCAAATACTTGTGAAATGAAGATCCCCAAAGTGAGTATTCGCACAGAGGAGCCGTCAAAGCCAAAGGCTGGAATGAAGCGTGAGTCCAGCTATGTCATTCCAGGTATGGGAGGAGAATGTGAAGGGAACTTTGCCACTCTCTCCACTGTCCCTGTCTCACTTGCTGTAACTGTGGGCACAGAAGGGAGGGAAATTATCCTCTCACAGTGACTATGCACATTTTTGACCTTCTGTAAGAGGTCACAGACCCGTCGCATTTCAATGAATTACAGCAAAGTTCAATGTGGAGATCTTTGCAAAATACATTATGAAACAATAAAACTTTTTGTAGACATCCTTTTCAAACAGGAATGTATTTTTCAGCAGGCACTGGAATGTAAACGGAATAAAAATGAACCATAAATAGAACAGCACTTTCCTAACAATGTATTGAACAAAAACTGTCTTAATTCTGACCCTCTTGATTGAATACAAACTCTCTGCTCAGTGGAGTCACTTCTTTGGAATGGGAAAAGTTAATTTTCTTATCTAAAAATAGAAAGCTGTGGGTTTTTTTAATGAAGTTCTTAAGTTGCATTCTTTCCAGTCATCCTTATAAATAGTAAAGAAAAACTTACTAAGAGAGACATCTAATCTTTTGATGATTACTTATAAAACTCTACTTAAAAAAACCCCCAAAAGTATGTTCTTGAGGCCAAATACATGTGAGCCACATACTGTGTGCCAGTGGGACTAAGAAGCTTCAGCGTGGCTTTCCACCTCTGATTCCGTGAGGATTGGTAGGGATCAGCTGTGCAGCACAGCACTTGGAGCAGCCTCAAGGCGGCTCTGATTCCTTCTGGGAGGAATTGTCCAAGAGTGAGAGATCATGAAATGATCCATCTTCATTCTTCACACGTCCGTTCTACAGGGAGTGTGGCAGGCAGGACCAGGTGGCCAGGGGCCCAAGTGCTGCTGGCAAAAGCCTGGAGTATTTAGTAGAAATGGAAGGAATATCAAAAACGCGGTGCCTTGGTTCTCCACGGCTGCTTGCCACGCTCTAGCGAAGCTTCACGCTCTGTTATCGTAAAGGCAGATATTTCTTTCTGGAAATTAGGATTTTTCTGTGTAATGTTCTTCTACCCTGAGCAATTTGGCAAGTTCTTTAGATGAGCCGGGTTATTCTGAATTCTGCTAGCAAACTCTCAACCTCTTAAGTGTACTTGTTACACACAAAATAGAATAATTGATTTTTTTTTTTAAGTGAATCAGTTAAATGTTTTTTTTGTTGTCACATTAGAAAAAAAACCAACCCATAGAATAAGTCCATAGTAACGTGTCTGAATCGTGCTGTTCTGGTTTGCTTATGACATTGTCAGGTTTCGTGTATCAGGTTTGCGTATGTCAGAAAATGATCCAGCCACTTGTTACAGACAAAGGTGTACAGCCAAGATTTTCAATAATGAATGTCAACAGTTATGCTTCTAAGCCTATATTTAGACCCCTAAATGTGACGGCTGTTTTCTGAAAGTGAGGAATGCACAGTGGTTCCACTGCAGACACTGGATTTGTCAGACCTGGCAGGAAATACTATTCCCCTTCATTCCTGTGTTTTCCCACTCATTCTAACGCTACGTTCACAGCAATTAAGGGCTGTGGATTTGTAAACTCTGATGCTTGTACAAATGAGGCCACTGTGGCTGACCTCAGAATATCACCAGGATCAATGCGTTATTCAAGAGAGATCAAGTAATCTTATCCAAGATCTTGCTGTTGTCTTCAAGCTGGAAGGAACAGTAATCATGCTGACTTCAAAAATGTAAGAGATCTTATCCAGTATCACTTTTCCCAACCGCACAACTGAGAGAATCAAAGAGATCTGATCCTTGATGTCAAGGGATATGTTGTGCAATGATAGAAAGGTTTCTTCATGCATCCTCTTCTCTCTCATTTATGAACCTCCCAATGCATTCATAGTTATCCCTGCTTGCGTCATTATTCTGTCCTATTACATAGAAGCAAATAAAATCCTAACAAAATTCTTCTTTGTTTCCTTTAGAGAACAGTATACACGAATGATCCTTGAACAAGAAAATCTTGGGAAGGTAAGAATGAGGCTTTGACCTTGTAAAAAACACCATACAGTTCATATTTTTATGGGTTATTACCAAAGGTTCTGGCCAGTCTTTTATAAAAAGCACATTGCAGCCTACAAAGAAAATTCCATTACTGCTAGCATTGGTAACTAATACCCTGAAAAGAGATCACGCTCGCTCTTCAGGGCTTGATTTCCTGCAGAGTATAGCATGAGCTGCTTGTAAAAGATAGTCAAACAGCTTAATGTGACAGCACATTCCTGAAAACCATTTGGATAAGAAACTGAAACACAGGCATAACAAAGTGCCAGCTCAAATTTTATGTTGTATATAAAGCAACCTGTTGAAGACAATAAATTTGGAGCCTGTCAGCCTTATCACCGTTATTAAAAGCCAGGGGATCGTCAGTGCAGGAGCGTTAAACAAAAGCAGTTGTCCATTTTTAATCTTGTATGAAGCTCAGATCAGCGTGGATGAGGTTTGGCTTTACCAGCTCACTGCTTTTCTTAGTTTCCTTTTTAAGAGTCAGTCCGTGAGTGATTTGTGCAGGTTTGGGCTGCTGCTATTAACCATCAGTACCAGGTTTAATTGTAAAACATCATTTTCATTGTTTATAAGATGATATGAATCCATCGTGGGCTCAAAGAGCTCTGTATGGAAATGAACTTGGATTTTCCATGTAAGTTCTCAAACAGATCAGACTATTATTTAGACAGCTTTAAAACATTGAAATAATTGTCAATCTTTACAAAGCAGATATCTGAGTCCCGGGTGTTAGTGCATTTATCACTTGCAAGGAGTGTTGGCAATGTGAACAAAATAACATTTCAGTAGCACGTAAAAATCTTTGTCATTTCAAGCTGTCTATGTAATGAATTTTTGTGGTATAGAACGGTTCCAAAAATCTCTTATTTTTGCATTTTTAACAGAAATTACGAGAGAAGCAGAAAGTTGTACGGGAAAGTCATGGGCCAAATATGAAGCAAATTAAAATGTGGCAGGATTTTGAGAAGTTAATGGAATGCAAGAGAGAATGTTTTCTGAAACAACAAAATCAAACAACCATTGGCCAGGTCATTCAGGAAGGAGGTAAAGATAGGCTGGTGTTATGAAATCTGCCTTCTTGATACCAACATAAACTAGCAAGGACTATGTTGGCTTTCTGAAGGTTACCTCTTACTAAATACTGTTATTTTCATAATTTTTCCAATTTGTTGTACATTATTTGGGTTCGCTGGATAAACAAAGAGAGCAACTAACCACTCGATGAAGCTTTTCCTCCATCCAGGGACAAGATCTCGTGGTTAGGAAGATCTGTTATGAGAGCTGCGCTGGGGTGAACCTCATTGTAAATCTTTGTTCTATGAGGCTGGGAATGGCATGCATCTGCAGAGAGATCAAAGGCAAAGAAATCTTTCCCCAGGGTCACAGAAAATGTACATAATTGCTCTGCTCCTTATTCTCTATCACTAAGGTTACATTTTTGTAAGGCCTGGGACTTGATATTGATAATTGTGGACCTCCTGGCTTGGCCCTCTCCTTCCCTATTGTCTTTAGTCATCTAGTGTGACTGGCAAGAATGGAGCTGTTTTCTCTCCGAGTTGCTCAGACCTTGCCTGCACACTCCTAGTCATAATTTCCTTGCACGGTTGAATTAAACTGATTGTGCTTCCAGGAGACAGTTCATTGCTACAGCGTCAGGAGTAGGTCTGAGAACAATTACTTGGATTCTGAGCTTTTTCCATTATCTTTTCTTGTTGTTTTTAACAAAGGTATTTTTCTTGCACTTGTACCTTCTGATTTTTCTAAGTCGCCCATGTGAAAGTGTAAGCAGCGGTCAGCTAAAGGTTTTCTCCACCGAGGATGTTTTGTGCTGGTGCAGCGCAGTTCCAAGGCGATTACACCACCCAAAGAGGGTCATCTCAGGGGTGGAGGGTTATTGATGGATGTAAATAGGGCACAGGGGCTCCTGCATAAGTTTGGGTGTGCAAAACAGGTAGATAGGCAAGGCTGCCGTGTGCTCAGGCTTTGATCCGTGAGCTTCAGGCATCTCTCACTGCCCTTAAAATTGCATCCTGAGACCCACAGCTGACCCAGGGGAAAAGGAATGTAGGTGAGGCTTGAAACTGTCCCTCACGCTTCATCATTCTGGATGAGCACCTCTTAGCCACAATCAAAGACCAGAAGCAGAGAGATAAGTCTGCGGGACCAGAACTCTTGCTGTTCTTCTTTAGTCTCCTGGCTTATGGAATTTCTAGATAGGGTTGGGTCGGTGGTTTTTTTAGTTTCTCCTGCCTGAAGTGGAACGGTTTTTCAGGACACAAAAAAGAATTTTAGTTTCTCTGGTACCTTACTACGAGGTATTCTGCTGTTTTCTGTATCGAGAGTACAGTAACTACGTGATTCCTACATTGCATTCAATGTATTTGTTAGAACGAAATTAAAATCTGCTCACTACGTTTTGACTGTTGGATATTCTTTATTTTTTTACATTTCTTAGATGAAAGAAGGTAATTTGTTAGTGACAAGTAGCTTGCTGGGCCACAGGAAAAAAAGGTTTGAATGAATCATTTAATGCCATTTATTTCCGATGCCCCTAGAAGGTTCAAAACTGCGGGGGGTGTGTGTAAGGAGTGGGTCTCAGATCCATGGATTCCCAGGACATCCTCCTGTAAGCCCTCCCACGCTGCTGAATAGCTGCAGATAGTCTTTCTCAACAGCTGTGTGCTAATCTTGCCCAGGACAAGGAGAAGCAGCCCATTTTCCCCTACACACGTGGTCAGTGAGTGTGGAAGGAAGGCTGTGCTGTAGGCTACAGGCACAGGTAGAGTTGGCTGGGGTGGGGAGAACGTTCAGTGTTGCCACCAGCCGCTGCTTCCATGAGCTGATCACACTACACAGCAGGAGAACGGGCCGTAGTAAGGCACTGAGGGGAGAAGCTCAGGAAAAGGACGTGTGCAGACAATATAGTGTGGGCACAAGCATCTCCAGAGGCACCTATACCTTTTTTTTCCTGCTAGCCCTGCACCATTATTACCATACTGTGCCTGCATTGCACCATAGGGCCTGCTGAGCTGGAGAAAGTTACGGTAGTCACATACCTGGACTTCTAAAGGAGGGGGTTGCTTGCCAGCAGTAGTAAAAGAACAGAGACAACTCGATGTGATACGTGCAGAAAACATGGGATAATCACCAAAAATGGGCATTTAGGTTACTTAGGAATCAGCCTATCATTCAGAGTCACCAGCCAAGGCAGGGAGAAAGAGGATTTTATACACTTCAAATCAAGACTTTTAACAAAACCCTGGGAACCCTATTCGACTAGACCATTTCTGCAAATCCAGTTCTGTATGACATGGATTAGCCAGCTGCCCAGGAGAAAGCACTGCTTTAGAAATCCATAGCAATGCTGTAGAGTAAGATAGAGTATAATAATTTTCTGGGTTTTCTGTTCAGAGTTATCCTAAAAATAGTTCATCTTTCTTCCTTGTAGAAACAGTTTATTGCTGGTTACCCAAGGATGACGTGATTGTTGTTCTGATCTGATTAGTGTTCTGCCATTTGGACTGCACCGAGAAAGGGCACACAGATTATACACTACAGCAGCAGCAAAATGACTTTCTGAGATGAAGCAGAAAATCATAGTAACTGTTATGAAAAGAAAATTGGAAAAAACTCAAACCGCTATTTTTAGCTTTTTATACAAGTGGACATTTAATAAATGCAACTTTAATGGGTTCTGCTCACTGGCTTTTCCACCTAGTTTATGATTTGATGGGAGACTTTAAAAATCTTTGAATTTCACAGTTTTGTCTTTTACTTCCTAACTTAAGAAGCTTTCTTCTAATTATTTTACTGTTTTATTAGGAATGGCCTAGCTGGTTAACTAGTCAGATTAAACACACCATATGGAAAAATACCTGCTTTTGTCTTGTGAAGGCCCAAATAAACCAAAACTGTGCAGAGCTAAATGTGGGGCTCCAGCACTTACCACATTTCTTCCAGTTGAAACACTGATCTGAGCAGTCACTCTCAAGCAGGAGCTTACTTGGTTTTGAAAAACTTCTCCTTATCTTTCCCCAAAACTGGAGGAGGAAATATTCCAGCTATACAGCTACTACTGCAGCTTTGCAGAATTTAGTTAGTCATGTTGACTTCAGCTGTCCCTAGAGTCACAGGAAAGTTCCACATGGACCTAAGAGATGAAATGGTTACAGGCATCAGAAACAGGCATGAGAAAGAGGTTCATCTGCTGTGTTACATGACCAGGCATTTCACCATCTGGAGATCAGATTATTTTGTTTATATTAGTTGTACCATTTTACTTCTATTTGAACTGTTAATAAATAAAATAAATATTCTTAGACTTCCTTAAGTAACCCAAATTTAGGATTATTTATTTGTACATCTTTACTCACATGGATATTCCTACTAATGAAGTCATATGCATATAGCTGCCCACAGTCATAGAAGTTAGGCCCTGCTATTGTATTCATTATGTTTAAATATCCTGCTTTCCAGGGCTTTCTTGGTAAGACTTTCCAACAGTATGATGCCACTCACTGTTATAAACACCAGAAGCATGTAGCAACCATACAGCACCTAGAAAATGTCCTCGTGATGGGGATGTTCTGCTAGGGAAGCATGGATACTATAGTACCCAATAAGGCATCTAAAATCTGTTCTCCGGGTGACTTGCTGGTTCAAGAACTGGAAGTGCAGAGCTGCTGAGATCACTATTTCATGTCTGGCTCAGAAGAAGAGCGATGGAGAGCTCACTGCTAACTACCTGGTGGCTGTCCTCAGCCAGTGATCTATGCAGAGTCATTTGGGACTATCTGCCCCGTTCCTAAATCACCGCTCTGGCGGTGTTTGGCGAGCCTGGAGCCAGCTTCCACAAGAAGGCAGACAGACATATGACAGAAAGACCACGGAAACTGAAGTGCTGTCACCCAAAAGGTGTCCTCTTGAGAGAAAAGGTCATGACACATTGACACAGTGCAGTGTGGGAAGCTGTTACTCTGTCCTCTTGTCAGTGGATGAGGAGAGCGCTGATGCTTGCAGATCTGGTTTCTTTCGTTGGCCCTGTATTTGCTCAGACTTAAGTAAAAAAAAAATAAAAAATAAAGGACTCAAGCTGAACACGTGCCCCGTGTTATCACTTGTGGCAGGAGGTTTCATGCTGAAGGATCGTCGTTAACTCTTCAGCTGCCTTTCTCTATTGCAACGTGGAATGGAAACAATTGAAATTCTCATGACCATGCCAGTGTTCCAGTGAGGAAGTATTACATGAATCAACAATTTTATCTCAAGGTACCACCTGTCTGGGCAACACCCAACTGGGTAGTTGTTTTTGAACAATCAGAATTTGACCTATTTCCAGCTTGTTTAAAGAGTTGATGAAATTCTCAGCGTTAATTTAAAATGGGTTCTCCAAATTCTCAGCGTCTCCGTTTCTGTAGCGATCGTTCAGTAGCAGTCTCCAAACTCCCAAGGCAATCCCTTTTCTTCCAAGGTCATTGGGTGAAACGGGTACTTTTTCATAACTTCATTACACTGATTTTCACAATCCCAGTTTACAGATTGAAAAACCTTTGTGAGCCCCTGCGCCAAGGCGATGTCGGGCTCGGTGAGGAGCTCTGGTGTTTGGGGGCGGGGGGCAAATCGATTCCAAATAATCATCAGGAACTGTGAGACAAATCCTGCCATCCTTACTTTCACAAAACCCTCACTGACTTCAGTGGGAGTTTTGCCAAAATAAGGTCTGCTGGATTTAGCTCTGTACTCTTCCCCCTGACAGAACAAGCAGGAATTAAAGGGCCAGCATCAGATTTATAAGACACGGAGTATAAAAAAGAACTGTAGTTCTCTAAAATAATGACTGTCATCCAACACAAATCAATGTTCTGTTAGACACGTTCTAATTTATAGCAAAAATTAAATGTCTGTGGAAGTTTTTTCTCAGCACAATCAAAACACAGGAGTCCTTAGCAATATGGTTTGATTTTTATCTACAAGAGCCTGTCTTGCACAAATCTAGTACCGAAGTATTTATAGTGTTTACCACTAAAATAAAGCTTCATGCATTACCTTGTATTTAAAGGCATTGCCTATATTTATTATTTTTTTTAAAGTATATTCTAACTTTTTTTTTTTTTTTACATTTCCATTCCTCATAGTTTTGATTAAAAAAAAAAAAAAGATGTTTTTACACAAACCAGCATTTGCTGAATGCCAAGAACTACAGTTCTTCTGCAAATGGATCTACTCATGCCAACCTCTTAGACTGAGTTCAGGATGTCATTATAGAATAACTTGTCATTTTTAAGCTTCTAAATTTTATTGCAACTGTTCAAGTTTTAAAAATGTTCATTTATACAATAAGCACTTAATTAGGTCTACTCTTCCAATAAGGATAAAGCCAAATCCTGCATGTTTTAATACCAGAAAAAAGACAGTTGATAGGAGTATGGAAAATGGAATCTTACCACTTTTCAGAAGAATTTATTTTCTCTCTCCCTACTTCTTTTCCCTGGAATGGAAGAGAAAATATGCCTGGCACTTAGGGAGCAACAACAACAAACCCACAAAGGCAAACATCATGTACAAATTATAACCACGCAGGGGAAATACTGAAGTAATTAATCTCACAATTTCTTCTTTATCAATTTTACATCTGGTTCATACTGAAGAAAACTCCACAAAATTATTGATTTAAATTTTTTGCAAATAAAATAAAATTTGTGGGTGATCATGAAGAATTCAGAATTTTACTCAGTTGATGCTGTTGCAGCATTTTGTGGCAAATAAATGAGTGTTTAAGCATTTATCACAGAAATCTCAGAGCCATTAGTGAAGAATTCCCCAAAGCAAAAAGGGCTGATTAATTTTGGGATTCTAAAAATTTAAGGTCTAAAAATTAAAAAGCAGGTGAAAAGGATGCATTTTGCTTATCGATTGCTACTTAAAAGATGCATTGTTGCAAGACTGCTTTCTGGGGACTGCAGCAGTCAAAAAACATTGACTTGTTTAAGTATTTATAAAACATTGCAGCCATCTCCCTTTTTCTGTGCTTTAAAGCTTGCCATGTTTTTATAGCCTATTAAAAAGAAAACAGAACTGTAGCAGAACATTGAAAGTCACCCACAGACAACCTGTTCCACTAATATTTTACATTCATGTGGCATCTTTTGTTCTAAAGGATTTCTCTACTTCATTTTCATCTTAACGTAGGTGGCTTAGACCGCTCAGGTATCTGCATGAGTGAGCCACAGGATAGTAAGAGATCTAGTTCATGTTCAGAGGACAGTAAGGAAACTTGGGCATTTATTACTTTAAGGGCAATGACACCACCATCTCAAAATTAAACCATCTTGGGAAAATATCTCCCACAGCTAATAACTAGAAAGCAATCTGAATTCTGAGGTGGAGCGTGGCATGCTGCATAGTGGGTTGTAACTTTGTAACTGTTGTGCTAATTATTCCCTTTTTGAATTTTTATTTTATTTGCCACATTGTACTTCGACCATTTGTATGTGAAATGCATCACCTTAAAAATCTGTACCCACTGAAAGTTCTTTGCTGCTTGTTGATTTAATTGAATGAAGCGAAGGTTGATGGTAAAATAGGAGGAGAGGGAAAGAGAGAACTCATATACTGGAAAAAGCACTATAAATATTTTTCTGGGATCATTAACACAACCTTGTAACGCTTCACTCCGTGTAGCGGAAAGAATTATACAATCCTTTTATGAAAGGTCTAAAGAGTGTTTACAATTCCATCCCAAATTAACGTGGCTTTTTTTAAGTGTAAAGGAAACATCCCACAACTCTTCAATTCTGTTATCAAAGTTATTTCCAACCTTTGAAGGGATTCACTTGCCAGTGACTTGGCAGCGTCAAACAAATGTTCGACTTTTATTCTGACACTTCTTGAAGAATTTGATTGAAACTGTATATGTCTAGATAACACCCAACAAAGTGCCCCTCTTGCGTTTGTTTCAAGATATTTTTGGAAACAACAGAGGCGACCTTGGATGGAGCTGCTTTTCCAATTTAGGACTTCATGTGGTCTAAGAGAGTAAAATTATACTCTCGAATCCTTTTGTGTACCCACAAATCAAGAGTTTTATTTTACGCTGTTGTAGAATTGTTTTTCTGTACCTTCTGCTCTGTGTCGATCTGTTTAGGATAAGAATTATTTTAGGTAATCAGCAGTTACTTTCAAATGGACATATACATAGTCCTCTGATCTATCACATGGCCCTTAAAAATACTATGCAATCGAAATGAACAGCTGTCCTTTATGTAATACCTTTGCTGCTTTAGAACTAGTGTTAATAAATAAGCGTTAACCTTTGTCTTTGCTTATAGACATGAAGAATCTGGTTTCAAGCCAGAGCTCACACAGACTTGATGTAAAGTCTAAATGAGGAGAGTGGTAATGCTGGCAAATGCCCTGTGATGGGGCTGCCACCTGTCCAGATCACAGCAGAAATATTGTTTATCAAGCTTCAAGTTTAAAAGCCAAGGTTGGGAGCCAGGTTCTTTGTACATCTAGAGTGGGGTGATTGTTTTCTTCTGACTTCGGTTTGCCAGCTGTGCAATTGTGTTGGTACAATTTTATTTAATCACTTAAGATGTTTTAAATACTTTGCACTTAATTTTCTATGTAATCAATATATTGTCATTCATTTGTATCACTCTGTTACAGGCTTATTGCACTCCCTAACAAAATGGAATTAGTTTGTTGTGATGATAATGCAGTTTCACTGCTGTGAATAAAGCCAGAATTGACAGAGTGCAGTATTCTTCTCATTTACCCTCTACAATATTTACTCTCTTTGATAATATTGCTGTCTGGTGTTACCTAATGATCAAATACAGAATATAATGCAGAAGCTAAACCTGGGCATGCCAGTGGAATGTATCTGATGTAAGTAGCATATGCAAATGCAGATGTAAATATATTACTTGGGAGTATGCCGCTTATATTCAGTTGATCACACTTGGGGTCAATGCTTATTTTTTTAGCTCTATTATGTACTTACTGTGACTGATGGCTCAAGTTCTCCCTCTGGAATATCCAGTTCCCTGATTTTATGGCATTGTCATGTAAAGTATTTGTGGACAGCTTAAGAGAAGCCACTGTGATCCTGTGAACCTGTATGTATGTCAGCATGACTAGGTTAGCATAAGCCCAAATCAGGTTAAAATAAACTATTTGGTGTAACTTTCATCACAGAATCTCAAAGTATTTTACAAGCAACTCTTAGTAAAGCCTGTTGACCATACAGCCAGATAAACAAGTTGCTGCTATTTGTATTATTTTCTAGATTAACAAACCACGGCGTGGAACGAAGTAGAAGCAAAACTAGGAATCTAGTCCTTGTCTCTGGGTTGTGGGCTCAGGGCATGCCCAGGATTCCCCACCTGACCTTCCCCCTGAGAAACCTCCTGAGCACGGTTGTTCAGACCCCCAGACCCTCAGCCCAGCCTGAGGTTTGGCTTAGTTGAACATGATACAGCAAACGTCACAAAATTTCCCAGTGCTGCAGTCAGTGTCCTTGCTTTGAGTGTCCTCATCTGACCCCTGCCACTCTTGTATGGAGTGGCATTTTAGAAAGTCATTCAGAAGTAAAATGTCTGTACATTTCAGTGTGATAATTCATGGAAATATCTAACTAACAGAAAGGTCTTAACAAATACATATAAACAAACAGGACACAGAGAAAAGTAAAGCTGGTTCCTGAAGTAGTTTTTGATTCAATTGTAACACAGGATTTCAAACATAAAAAGCATCACAACTACCTCTGTTGAGCTAATGGAGTCAACAAAGCTAAATGTCAGGATTTTCTCTTACACCAAGATCTTTTTCTAATCCCGGAGAGAGAACTCTCAGGAGCAGCAGCCCTAACCAGAAGCCTCGTGTGTGTGCCGGGCACGCGTGCGTGCAAATGAAGACGAGGTCTCTGGGTTACAAACCAGTATAGAGCACTCTGGGGCAACTCTTTACTCGTGTTCCTGTTCTGTGTACATTTCCAGTTTTTTTTATACAAGTGTCTGCCCAGTGCTGTAGCTGAAACACATTGATTGCATAACCCAGAACAGAAATAACAGGAAATTCTATTTTTTTTTTTCTTCAATATCTAGAGGAAATGAAGAGATTTGGAAGAATATTCAATGGTTTCTTCAACAACTGTAAAGATGCGTGAATGTGGAAGCAGTCCAAGAGAAAAACTGACTGGCTTAGAACACAGTAAGGGATGAGAGAGCTTCTGCTTTTGGTTTATTGCCCTGGGCAGCTTATGGTCAAAGCTGCTGCTTTCTGCCAGCCTGGTCTGCTCCTCAGTGCACTGACGTGCTGGGCTGGGTTGGAATTAGACCTCAAATAGAAAGGCAGCGGATTTATCACTGGAGTACTAAATTTTGCTTTTCTATGTGAGAACAAATCCAGGGTAACCCCAGTTAATGAATAACCCAGTCAATGGTGATAGCTCGTTTAGTCTCATAAATTGGGCCTTAAACAAAAACAACTTTTGTTGCTACAAGCATATACCACAGGGGAGTAAAACCATTTTCCCTGTGAAAAATTTGTCTCAACAGAACAAAAAAAAATTTTAAGTGTTCATATTATTTCTTGACAAAGCCCTGAAAAAACATGTTAAAAAAAAAAAGAAAAAAACATGTTTTAAAAAACCCACAACTTTTTAACGAGAAGTTAAAATTTTCAGAAGAAAACTTACACTTTTTGAAAAACAGACTCCCTAAAAAAAGGTTCTTTAGTCAATACCAAAAAAAATTAAATAAATACAACCAACTCAAATAGCTTTGATGGAATTCTTCTTACTTACAAGATGTACAGCCTGTTACTGTGTAGTTCCATTAGGATCAGATGAACTCTTCACAGCAGGCTCAGCAATGCTCACAGTATTATATTCTCCACAGAAAGGCACAGATACGGGAGTTTCATAATAAGGGAAGTTTTCTTTGATAAAGCAACTGCATCCGAGCCAATTTTACCTGCAAATACACAGTGCTGATGCAATTTATCTTCGTTTGAAACAAGCCATATGGGTATATCCAGTTTTTATAAAAGGGCATTCAACAAATAGAGTGGTTTGCAAGGTTATTGCTTCACTGATGCATAAATATTGAATACCTAAACACAACATTAGCTAATTAAATTGGGGGTGTTTATTGGTCGGAGATAAAGCACCCAGTAAGTAAGCATGGATTATGCCTGCCCTCTTACTGCACATACCATGGCTGCTCTCTGAATACAATGGGGATGTAGGTTTCCAGGAGATTAAATCTGACAATAATTTGCACCTGGAATCTAAAAGGCCAAAAAATAAAATAAACTTAGATGGAGCTTCTTAAATTGCAGGGTGCTGCATAGACTTAAGCCAAAGCTCCTTCAAAAACAAATTCCCTCCAGTAAAATAGTAGTGAGAACTCTGCTTTTAATCTAAATCATTACTTGGTATACAGTAGAGAATTCTGTCCAATTTAGTTTTACAAGGCACAGACAGTAAATCAAAATTGCCAGACCAGATTCAAAAGTGAACCCGCACGTACATGTATTCCACACGTACGCGCAGCTCCCGCCGTTAGGCCAGAGCCAGCAGCAATCCCAGCCCACCCGCCCAAAGCAGAGCCATCAGAAAGCACGTTCTACAGAAATGATTTTCTTTTCCCATAGGACTGCTGTTTCATAGCCATTACTGCACTAATGGCAAAAAAAAAAAAAAAAGTCAGTCCCCACACCTGTGTTCCTCCAGCTGGAACCACCTCGTGCTTCAGCAGCAAACTGCTTGTGGGGCTGAGGGCATGTGAAGAGTTTTGGAGAACTGACCCATTTGAAAGCCCTTTTTCAAGGCAGCCACATGTGGATGCAGTACCTATCAGATGCTGTAGGCAGGCTCATGCTGTTCACAGAATTTAAAAAAAAAAAAAAAAATTATTATGTTAAGTGCTGTCAACAAGCTAGAAGGGTCTACATTGAGATGAGTGGGCTGGTTAAAGAACATGAAGGAAGCCAGGTCATGGGCAGAGCACACGCACTCCCACTTGCAGCAAAGGAACCCCAAACTGCCTGGGTGGAAAGTCTGTGGAAAACAGCAGCTTTGGGCTCAACAGAATCCTGTCCTGGATGACTTAAAAACCTCTGTTAGTACAGTCACTGATGGATTACACTAATGTGCAGGGATACGCGTTCCTGAATAGTTGGGAGAAACCAACTGGTAGCCTGAGAGAAGAGGTGGGACTGCCCTGCTCTGTGGTACCATAGTACCACAAAAAAACCCCTCCCAAACAAAAAACCAGCTTGCAATTATTGTGAAAATGTTTTATTAGTTGTGCTGGCACAACTCTTTGTGGGGCTGCATGGTCAGGCTTATCACAGTTCTCTTGGTGAAAGATGATTATTAACTCAGCTACTCAGTTTATAGCCACAGGTAATTGTAAAAGCACCACTGAAGGGGTAGAGAGCAGCAGGCAAAGAGCTGGGAGTTTGTGGGCAGGGACACGGAAGGGTCCGGAGCTTCCTAAACTGCTTTTGCTGTCAAAGAAAATGTTTTGCAGAACTGCACCTCTGTCTGCAATTCCTGTTGTCCTTGATGTGCTTCAGTGATCAGCTCAAGACAGTCTGAAGACAAATTAGAAAAATAACAACTGTTTGACTAAAAAGCTCATAAGCAAAGGTGAAATCTCCCCTTCATCAAACCCTGCTCCCCTAACGGGATGTTGAATGATCACAGAGTTAAATAACAAAAAGCAAGACAGAAACATTTTATCATTTAAGAAACGCTTACCAGGCGATCAGTGTTGGAAGGCAGGAAATTAATAGTCATAACTTCTGATTAGCTTTGTCAGAGGCATCATGCTCCTCTCCTTTGTGTGCTTCTCAAAAAGCGAAATACAAAGATGCAGAAGGATCACCTGGGGTTTTGATTTTCCAGGCAATGCTTCTCCCTCCATAAACTCATTGTCCTCCCCTCACAGAACATACACATCTGTTAAACTAGAACATAAAGTTCTGGAAATCCGTCACCCTACGTGATGGTATCAATCAGCCCAACTCCCTTTCCTGATGTAATGTCTTGGACAGGCCTCTTCCTATCTCCCAGACAGGATTCTGGAATGACCAAAGAGAAAATAGACTGCCCTAATTAGTGTACCCCATCATTTATATTGAGCCTTGCTCGATGTAAGGCAGGAGACCTCACGATTTTTATTGAGGGCTACATTAATGCCCAGACACATTGTACATGTTCTGTAAGTTAATACAATAGGGAGACTATCAAAATGCTTATGCAAGAAACTGTGGAAAACTCCAAGATACTGGAATCCAGTTATGGGTTATTATGTAATTCAAGAAGACAGAATTTTTCAATCTCTTAAGCGATGAAAATTTACAATCTGTAATAAATCCTACACCATCATGTGTCTCATTTATGGCCAGCTCAAGGTATGGGCACATGAATACACTATGACAGCCTGGTTTGGATCAATGCCTTTGCAAAATGAAGAAAGAAATGTTGCAAAGGAAACATTGGTAACAATATTTTTCTGAGTAAATGGTTTCGTCCTGAGCTTTATTAAAAATACAGATAACTAATACAAATCTAATAATAACACACATAACTGTCATCGATTCATGCAACATCATTAACATGTGCATTAAAAATGGCTTATCAGATCAAAATGCCTGCTTATAGGAAATGTTAGACTCTCCTTATGATTAATAGGATGCTACTTACTAGGGGAATGATTCACTCATGCTGTAACCCCTATGAACTGAATGAACTAACCTCTTCTGAGTCAATGAAGTCACACCTAGCTAGGAGAAAAGAGTTTGACCCAAATAATCCATAATTAGATCATCAGCTGCTAACACTATTGATCTCCTGAGGTTTGGGGTGGCCTGAGCTGCCCTCATTCTCCAGCTGCAACTCTGAGAACAGACTTTATTCTTGAAAGGAAAGAGAAAATTTTAGACATGTGGAATACTAAAATAATGACGTTGGATATCCATTTTCTTGGAGGTATCTATAATTTATTGCTTTTAATCTATAATAATAAATCAGGTTATGACCTTGTCAAGAAGAAGAGCAGTTATGTTATTGCTTATCCAGCTGAGGGGTTGTTGCTGCCTTTTATTATACCTTGGAGGAAAATTCAGGTCCCATTCAAATAGATTTAAGTTCTTAAGCTCAGGTTCAATCTGCCAAAATCACTACACAAAAGTTCAGCTGCGAAGACGTTCTTTATACAAACCCATTTTTAGGAAGCCAAAAACCTAGATCAATACTGAAGTTAAAGAAGAATTAAGTTCCATGTTATTTTCATGTATTGGGTATTTATTGTCTTTTAAGAGGAAGATACTCTAGGAGTAATGCAAATTGGGACACTCCATTTCTCATGCTACTTTTCCAGTGGTCAGTACCTAAATGTAGTGGGCTACATATGGCTTTGGAATTTTACAGTGATATCTCTTAAAGTAAAAAGAAAGTATTTCCATTTTTGTAGCTTATGATGCAATGAAATTAAAAAGGTTACATGCAAACATTTTCATTTTATTTAGAATTATCTTATTCACAGCACAGCTCTGCTATTAAATCTGTTTGAAAAAGAAAACCTTACTGGTAACAGGTACAAATAAAACTCATTCCTTTCCCAAACCATCTATATTAAATCCTTTCAAGCACTGACATACTGAGGCACAGAGGATCCTTCAGAAAGATCAGGAGGCCCTCACACTGACTGCAGGGTTGGTTTTTTTTCCTCATTTCTCTGGCATATGCTCTATCAGAAATCACAGCTAAAAGAAATTTCATGCTCAAAATTGAAATCTTTTCTCACATTTAACTCAGCCAAAATTCCTGTGATGGCAGAATTAAATTTGGGGTTGTTCTCAAATGGTAAGGATTCTACAATATGGAACAATTACCTTCTTTTTCATAGATATATATTCCTAACTACAAAGCCTGTTACTTTCTCTGAACATTTATAATCTTCTTAAAGAGTCATTGGTAGCTGTCAAATAAGTCCATTGTCTCTGCCCAGAATTTCTAATGAAATTTTTAGAGGAACTTGTGTATGTAAGAAATAATCCTTTTTTGTAACATGCAGTGCATATAGCAGATGGGAAGTGCTATTACCTACAAACACTTCCATCTGAGCAGCATCTTAACCTCAGTTGAGACTCTTTTTCCCATGACAGGTAGAAAGGTGGACTGTTACCTAAGGGCCAGATCAGGGACCACATCCAAAAGTTAAATTCCAGACTGGTCAGACTCAGACTGGGGAAAGAACAATTTCCATGACTTCAGTGTCTTTGTCTTCTGCCAATATTTTTATTTTCTTGCAGTAAAAATATGCCTAGAGGAAAAGATCTCCCTGCATGTAACATTTTTTCTGTTGAGTCATTTGGTTTGTTTATGTATCCTATGTAGAGGTGTAGCTCTACAAAATGCCTTCTGCATGCAGGAAGAACTCCCTTCTAAACAGTTTCTACCTGAGCATCAGGGAAAGAAATAAATCTGTAGCTGATGACATTTCAAGGGCAAGGAAAACAACTGTTCAGGGAAGAACCATCTGATTTGGTTCGTGTTTATTTTTACTTATATCTAACAATCTGCTCTCCAATGGAAGATGCTTATTTACAGAAGAGAAGACTTGTCTCCTTTTTGGACTGATGCCTGATCAGGAGAAAAGGTGCCACTAAGGACAAGAGGTATGTCCTAAGCATATATTAGCTAATGGAATAGGTGCCTAGGGTTGTAAAAACAATTGTACCTGTCATATATGTTAACTAGTTAGGGATAAAGTCTTCATTTCTTCCCATCATGCTTTTTATCCACCAGTCAGCACAGGCTAAATCTGCCTTCCACTCAGGAGTACCTATTCCAAAGTAAAATATTCCACATGTGAAATTTTAGAATGAATTATTCCCAAATAACTTGTGTAGAGCAGCTCTAAGGTACAGCTCGGTTCATTTATTTCCCACATGCTTATTGCCAAGTTAGAGAGCTTTACAATTTCACAAGAAATCTTTTCCTTTCAGGAACTGTTTGGAGAAACTTTTCCAGTCCTAGTATCCTGTAGTGAAGGTCTGAATAACTCCAGGTTGCAAACTGAAGTAAAACAGATTGTAGCAGACCGGTGAATAGGTTAAAAAAGCAGAAAAGACCACTTGCTTTTTGCTGCAACTGAATCACTAATAAAATGCAAAAGGGAAAAATTAAATTCCATCAGCTTAAGGCTCAAGCCTTATTTTTAGGCTATTTCTACTGTAGTGATTTTGCCTTGCAGACTCTTTCACGTAAGACGTTAAATACTGTTGAGTTACTGGGGTGCCAGCTATGGTATCCAGTAGTTACTGAATATAAATCTGAGTGTTTGCATTCTCTGAGTCTTTGCCTCAGTAATATCTTTAAACATAATAGTCTCTGCCTGTTGGCTTGTTTTCTCATGGGGAGGGTGACGGAACATTTTGTGTTCTCTTATCTTCAATAGCAATGAAACAGGAGGAGCTCCACAATGCGAAACCAAATCTACTGCTATTAATACAACATCCCAGCCACAGAGAAGAGATTTGTTTATTTACCAAAGCTAGAGATGCCTCTCTCTGACCTTTCCAGAGCTCGTGTGCTTTAGCTGGGAATAGATTCTTCAGAACTGGGTGCTCTTTTTAAAAATATACAGTAAACCCCATACACCACCACTCCCCCCCCAGCCAGAGCCCAGGGTGTATCCCAAATTGCATGAAACAACACACGCTTTTGAATGGTTAGAATAAGTCTAAGTAGGGTACAGTCCATATTCCATTTTGATTACTTTGCTAGTGCACAGAGATCAGTCAGCTCTCCAAAGCCCACTCGCCTTTCTTACTGCCACTCAGTGACACATTTAGCTGACTATACCCATACATGGGCCCACTTTCTGTCTGAGAGCTAACATCTGTCTGCAGCCTAAGAAACCTGTCAGTATAGATGGTTTTCTTCCTTGCATAATTCAAGTGTTTCAGATTGTAAGGTATATAGCTTAAAAAAACCCAACAACACAGAGATTGTCTTCTGGAATCCACCCCGCTTTACTTATTCCATGCACAAATCAGTATTTGTGTAACTCTAGTTGTTGTATTTAGTCACCTGTCTGTACAACTCAAAATAACATCTGCAAACGTTAAATCTTGCATTAGCTTTAAGGATTTGACCTGGTTTAACCTCATCCAGACTCACAATCCATTTTGTCACGCTGGTACATCTCTAGCATAGGAATAGAGTGCTCCAAGGCAAGCTCTGGTGACACTGGTCAGACAATCTGAAATTTATATTCCCTTGATGTCTGCTTGCCCACCAACACAGCTGGCAAAAGTAAGTGTAGGCTGGCTCTTCAGCTATCTAGTTCTCCAGCTCAGCATATTAGTTCAAATCACCACTGATTTTGGTACCTGCTCTGTGTTTGATATTTTAGTCTAAGCAGATTGTTAATAAATTACAGAAGCAGGCCTGGGAGTAGGAGCTAGAAACCAGGGAAGGGATTGGCCCTACATGTCCTGACTCCAAAGCAATAATCACTAAACAATATATAAAAGGAAAACAATAGTTATGCCATTTCCTCCTCCAACTGAGTTACAGCAGAAGGCAGCCCACAGTCCTTGGAAGCCCCAGTCTTGTCTGAGAGCTGTCAGATAAGCTCTGAGCACGCTTGCTTAGCTGAACCCTCCAAAGACCAAGGCTCTAGCTGGCGTTCTGAAATCCCAGTCTGGGTTTAAGGTACTGCCATGGGTTCCCTGCTCCTGCTGCCCCTGTGTAGCTGTGCCATCCCTCAGTCATGCTGGCACAACAATTGCAAGCCACATCACAGAGCTGAAAAGTAAGGCAGGGGAAAAATGGGAAAAAGGCATTACCTGAGAAGTAATGAAGGGAAAAAAAGTTCAGCCAGCCTTGTTCAGCATTGGGCTCACAGTGTGACTGACCTGTCTGTCAGAGGTACTGGTAAAATTCCTTGTAGGGCTGATTGCTGATTAAAATCAACCTTTTCTTCCCTGGATAACTTTCCAAGGCTTGTACCCATACAGTGAGGGAGGACACAGGAATGGAGACCAGCAGCAAGGTGTAAGGTGGAAGCACGACCACTTTTGGCAGCAGTAGCAGATTTAGGGCAGCTTAAATTGCTTGTTCAACTATGTTATGTCAAAGTCCCCTGTTTTAATTATCATTTTACTTCTTGTTTTCTAGGCTTTACATACAGGGTCCTGTGGTTTGACAATGCCAATCACCTGTAGCATTAGGAACAAAAGCCAAGAGTCCAAAATAACTGCCTTTGCTCTGTAACCATCAGGCAATATTACCTATAAATAAAATCTTCCAAATATTATGCTCAGCCGTACAGCAGCTTGGAAGGCCAAAAACCTGTCTTTCATTACTCTGGAAACTACTTCACACTTTAGAAGGAACTGGTTTAGCAGTGATGCATCCCCTCATGCTCTGACCAACTTCACACTTCATTTTCTATCCAAATCTAAGTAACAGGCTTTGGGGACCTTGCCTATATTCCTTCCTACTCAAGTCTGTTCCCATCTGCCTGATCCCCTCAGTGGCTTCATAATACTTCTTCTGTGTCACCAGAAGTACTGCTGCCTCCCAGTCAAACTTCCCACACTGGTCTCTAAAACTGCACTCCCTGCTTTTGCATGTTCAGTTTCTGTATCTGCAAGTGCATGAATAAGGGCTTGTTTGTATGCACAAAATTTACTATGGCCATTCTTACAAGTTGGGTTCAGGCGGAGAACGCTGTACACACAGCAAAGCTCTGTCTCTGTGGAAAACTGCCAAAAAGCATCTGATCCCGGTAAGCAGGGGAAGGGTTTGTGAGGAACCTGTGGAAAAAGGTCCCTCACCCTTCCTGCTTTGCAGCTGGGGTTTCTCCCTGGCAGTTGAGACCGGTGATGTGAGAGGTTAGTCGGGAGTGGGAGCGGATTCCTGTGGGGCTTCACCAGCCAAATTCCTATCTAGCAAAAGGTTGCTACAGCAACTCTGAGCCTCCAGAGATACAGAAATTATTGTAGTGACTGCTGAAATGCCTCCCTACTGCTCCAAGACAGGATAAGGAAAATCCTTCCCTTTGATACAGGCCGGTTACCCACTGCCACACTTTTTACATCAGCTCTATATGAGCACCAGGGTTCCTGCAGTCATCCAGGAACCGAGGGCTACCTTACCCTCCAAAGCAAGATGCAGTTCCTCATTTGCATGTAATGCAAACATAGAAAAGATAAACATAAACATCACACAACAAGGCCTACAGTTCCAACAGGTTTTTTTTTTCCCATGGAGACAGCAAGAGAAAAAACAAATCATATGAGAAAAGTTAATATACTACTGAGTAGGCTGAACAGCGTATGGAAACCAATACAAAACCAAAATAAGGATTTTCCAGACTAGAGTTTGTGAGTTTCAAAAACCACATAGATACAAAAAACCCCCACCCCAAACATAAACAAAGTAAAACAGGACAAACCCCCTCATAGCTTCTCAATGACTGTCCAGTAGTTTTTTGGCTGCCTCCAGCCTGTGCATGTTTTCCTGTGGCATTTGTCCTGCTCACAGGTCATTCAGTCCACTGGGCTATGTCACAAATACCAGACAGAGATGATGCTTTAGACAGAATGGGAACACATGTGACCTGAACAGGTCTTGAATCTAGAATGGGGTGGACTGAGGATAATCAGGGCATAGAAACAGCAAATATCAGTGCAGACCTTAAGGAAAACCTTTCTCAAAATTGCTCCTATTTCCCTCCTTTTCACTTTTCAGCAACCCAGTTTGCTTTAGAAGCCCAAGATGAAAACAGCAGAATCAATTATCTGAAGTAGTACCTGTGCTTACCTGAAATAACGGGATGACTTTTAAAGCCATCTCTTTAAAAAAGAAGTCACAGCTTTTGTACAGCTGCTCAATCTAAACCTGAGCATTGCATTTTGGCCCCAACAAAAAAGGACCAAATTCCTCCAGTTTTAAATCCAGTAAAATTGATACAGTTACCTCCTGGCTGAATTTGGCCCAACATGCCTTGAATTATGCCTTTGGGATAGTTCAATTCAAAATATTGCACTAATGCAATCTCCTGCCATTGCCAAATGCTGTGATGTTTGGTGTCAGCATGTGGCATTTTAGCTTTTTTTTTTTTTTTTGACACGAGCTTGGTATCTTGTTAATAGAGTATTTCACTGGTTCCTTACCTTTTGCCAGGTCTATGAACTTTTGGATTAACTCTGAAAAGCTCGAGAACAAACAACGCTTTCAGACTGTCAAAATCTCTTGCTCAAGTCAGAGAAAACATTTTTTTCACTTCCCTCAGTTTAGTGTCTACTGTGAAGATGATTCTCAGAGATCAAGAAAAGCATATAATGTTTAAAACAAAACATTTGTTAACTAAGGATTTCCTGGATTTTTCTGCTTTCTTATTTATACTATGTCCTGGACCTTGTGAAATCACTGTTTAACTTCCAGTATTATTTATGGAAGCCAGCCTGTTACTGTTTCCAGATCTCACAGAGAACTTTCAGTTTTCTGTTTCAGTACCAGGTGCATAGTCCTGGCTTAAAGTAATCTACTAAAAAAGTAAACTACAGTAAGTGCTTAACCCTCTCACACCCTTTCTGAATATGTTTCTACCTCTAAGCTATCTCATTAGAGGCCTGCAAGCTCCCCTTGTGTGACACTTTAGACTTTGGGACTGCGGAGGCTTTTCAGTGCAGGAGAAGTGAACACTACTGTTGGAGCATTTCTGTTGTGCACAGAGAGAGATCTGAATTATTCCCCTCTCAGTTATCAATACAAAAGACTAATTGCCTAAGCACGGATATAGGTTTTAGGAAATGAATAATTTTTATGAGTCTTTGCATGAGGCTCCACTATTGATCAAAACTCTTCAATCCTCAATTGAAAGAAGCAGCCAAAGAATAATTAACACACTGGATCCAACTTCTGTGTGACTAGTATGATTTACCAGCATGGTAATAAAATCTGATTAAAGTGTAACCCTCCTCAGCATAGGGGCCCTGGATTTGCCTGCTGTAGCATTGCACCACCATTCACAGCTGCAGACACTAAGTGCAAAGGAGTTTTAAAATGCTAGCAAATCAGAAATCAACATTTTACATTCATTTGGCACGAGCAGAAATGACCACGCGTACGGGACGAGGCAGCACAGAATCAGGTCGATGAAGTTGACGTGTCTGCTGTCTAAGCAAGGTTGTTAATGGTTGCACAATGTGGAACCTTAATGAATAGAGAAGGATGAGAGAGAGCAATAAGTAACTTATTTAAACTCTGTTCACGTGCTCCCTTACCTTACAGTCCTCTTGCTCGACACCTGTAACCTTATGTCAGGTGAGGCAAAGACACACGACGTCATTGCTCAGACTTCAACATCACACCAACACCAGGTACAGCCTGAGGAGTCTCCTCGGATGACAGATAAAGGTTACAACCCGATGGTGGCTCATCCAGCTGCGGGTAGCACGGAACAGCATCGTTTTCAAATGCTTTTTTTGAAAACCTGGGGGAAAAAAAAACCCCAAACATCCCAACAGTATTTATTTAAATGAGAAAGTATTAAGACTCTAAAATCAAGCACATGCTGAAATTAGAAAATTTCAGGGTTAGAAAAAAGAAGGCAGGAATCATGTAATTAGGGATGACTTTGGGGCATATACATGGAAAGGCAACCTTTAGTCTGGCATTTTCCAACTTCAGTGTGCTCGCAAATTATTCCTATTTTGGCAAAGATTTTGTATATGTAAAATGTATAGATTATATATAGAACTGAAATAATCCCTGACATATTTTTGCCTCATAAATGCAGTTTCCTGTTTCCATGCTAGAATCTACAGCATTAACATATTCAGATGCCGGCTGCTGGATTTATTTGCTGCTTGATAATCCAAAGCCTGAGCCTGGACGTGCTCAGCCTCTCCAAATTTCAGTCTTATCTAGCATTTTTTCTAAGCCACCTCGATAAATTATCTCAATGTCCTGAGGTAAAGTGATTATCTTGTCCAGGGGCTCTGGATTGCTCCAGTTTATTATTTTTTTTTGCTTCATCTGCCACACAATTATGAGCTCAAGTATTAAGACTGATGAACAGAATTTTTATTCTCTATTTCACTACTTTAATTTTTAAAAAATGTGTAATGCTGCACTAAGAATTTCTAAATAAAATAAGTGGCTTTAAAAACACTGCTTTAGCAAGAGCAAGGCAAATTTATTTCAGCGTGCACCAAGCCACATAAAGAAAGACCACAACAGTGAATCTGAAAATAATCTTAATGTAGAATTAGATAAGTGGAAGAAAGGCTGGAGAAGGAGACCCATTAATTCATCTTCTTGCAAATCATATAAGAACATGATAAATTCATTTGCACTTGAACAGATTATTTTGTTCTCCGGAAGCAAAAAAGTTTCCTATAAATTTTCTGTGCATAAATTTTCAAAAACTCCTTTGAGTTAATTCTAAAAGAAAAAAGAACATTTTAAACTCTTATTGCATTCAAATTTTGAATTATATGCATGGTTCATTTTCATTCATGTCTTCTTTCTGTAAGATAAATGATCTGCAAAAGCAGTGAAACTGCTCTTTGTTGCTCCTATACTGTTCATTATCTCAAAGCCCTTTAACTGGAAGTAAATTTCTCTGTATTATACAAACACTTCAGTCCCATTTCATTCAGCAAAACCTGAGGCACACAGAGTTGGGCACTGAGGCTTCTGTTCAGAGAGCAGAGCACAGAGCCTTCAATATTCCATCTGCACGCCCATTCCTTAGCTGCCTTCCTTCTCCCCTGCATATGTGCACATCCAGGAAAAAAAAAAAAAGGCAGGCAGTGCACTAAGAATCTTCTGACATGTTTAGAGATCTACTGTGCCCACAGAAAACATATATTCAAGATGCCAAGAACACTAAAGATGGTAGGATCAGGAAATACCGATTGCCTCCGTTGAGAAGTTAATGAAAGACAATTGTGTACGTTTGCTGTTTGTTACTCAGCTATCATTTCCTTATGACAATAGGCATTACTTAATCTGCAAAGGTCAATGAATTACTCTTTAGTTCCTTCCAAATGCTTGTGCAATGAACTTTGCCATTTTTAACACAGATTTCTCAGAGAAGAACTGGTGGGACAGGTTTGAGGCTTAGAATGCCTCTCAAGCTGCAAACACCTTTCATCGCAGCGTATTTCTAACACTACCCATGCAGCTTTGCAACTCTCATTCTAAGCAGAGACTCCCCTGCAGTGTTCATTCACAAGCTGCACAGATCCCAGCACAAGCTGAGCACATAAGGAGTTCAGTTACTGAATTTTTTTGAACCTCTTGCAATATAAGTGCTTAGACTACGCATTGAACCTGAAACACAAACACTAAGAGCTTTAGGAAAACTGCACTGTGCCATCACCTGAAGTGTGACCCTGGTTAACAGCAGTTTGAACGAGCAACTTACTCTGCACTGTCAATGGCATCACTTCAAAAAAAGTGGACCTATGGTGGAAATATTGCAGGTTAACAGCGTTTCAAAACTGCATGAACACCCAGAGAATGGTGAATGAACGCGGTCCTAACCCTGTGAGCTATAGCACACAGCTGCTGACTCCCCTTTTCACCCACGTGGTGCTCCACTGAAACCAGGAGTGTTTGTACGGACGCTCCACACAGCGTGGAGGCTTGGGGGGCTGTGTTCTGAAACCAGCACGGATGGTTTGAATAGCACTAGAAATCTCCACGCAGAACCAGGACAGCAGGGTTTAACTTAGCAGGTAGTGGAATGCACAAGCACAGCACAGGGACAAGACTGGGGAATTAGGCTGCTGGCAAGTAGCAGCTGAAAGCTGATTGAATACAACAGATTGAGCTTTCATACTGGGCAGATAGGCAGCAGCTATTTAAATGGAGCATTAACAGTTTTGCTTTTAATTATTTCCAAACCTTCCAGCTAATGCAGACTCAGTATGACATGTATTTTGGCCTTAATTATATGCTGTTTCTGTACGAATCCGGTTAAAAGAAAGCTGAATGGTTTAATGGGAATTTCTGCCTCTTTCAAATCATTCTTGTAAGTGCTTGGCTCCTTTCTTCAAACAGCTGTCATGTAAGTAACTGAATATATACCTCACAAAAATGTTCACTTTCTCCATTTCAAGTGGAATTGCTTTCTGAAATGGCACTGCCCTGCAAGCCAACAAATGGTCATCATTCTGGCCCAGTGGCAGGTGGGAGGCCATGAAACTCCAGAGCTAAAAGCAGAAACTTTATGCCTTCAGAAAAGGGAGATTCCTATCTTGTCAGTTAGGTATCATTTACTTTCTGGTCTGGGAGGATTTGAGATTGTGGTATTTCTATCTATAGTACAGCTTTTTCTGGAAGTTTCTGAAAGTATATTACCTATAAGTTTTATCTCAGATACTTACACAGTCACCTGAAAGCCACAACAGCTGGTTTACACCTCCATCTATAAACAATTGTTAGTAAAACTGTCAAACATCTCCCAAACATCTCTGAAATAAGAGAGTGACCTTCCAAAATATGCTTCAGCAAGACGGTTTTAATCCAGATACTTCCAAAAGCAAGCATGAGAAATTTGGTTTCCTATCTGCATTTTCTGTACATCCCCCTTGCTATTGTCTTCGTGTGAAGTAGCTGGGATCTCTCATCAATGCTCATCCAATATGGATTGAGGACAGATACACAGTGGCACTGGTGACAAATGGGACAGAATGTACTACACGACGTTCATTCAGCTGGTGAGAGAACAGCCACATAAAGATTATAGCAGCATAAAGTAAAAAAAAAAAAAAAAAAGATTGTGTAGACAACACAGGATGTAGTGTAAAGACTGCTGACTGGCACAAAGCCAACCCATCAAAAAATCTGATACATATTTTTACTGGCACGGTGAATTTATAGCCTGAGATTTTTATATTCCCATCACAAAAAAATCTCCTCAATATCTGCTTTTTATTTCATCGTACTTAGGAAAAGAAGAATGCCCTCTTACCAAACTGAAGTGAGAATGAATTTAACTTAGCTTCTTTCCTAATCAGAATAATTGAATTGATTCTTCTTCGAGCCAAAACAGCAAAAAAAAAAAAAAAAAAAGAAAACTACTGGTACTGCTCTGGTTTGCCATGGTCTTCAGGCCTCTTTTTTTTTGGATGATTCAGGAGGAATTAAAATGGACAGAAACAGTAACAAATGACAGGCAGGACCAAACAAAAGGATTAACTGGAAAGTCATGGCTTTAAAGTGGCCACCATGGCTTTAAAAGCAAATATTGTAAATGTGTAGGAGATTTAATATTTAATAAATGTGTAGGGATTTAATCAAAAAGTTGGACATAGCATTTAGCAACAGTTCAGATGCATGCCTAGCCACATGGAAAGATGCAGGTCTTTCTCCTTCCCAGTAGCCGAGGTGTCTGTACAGAGGAAGAAACACAAAAGCAATAGAAGCTGTTAATGGCTCCAGCATTTCAAATTTGTCACAAAAAGTCTGTAAAACACCCAGTTTTAACATTTTGAGGCCTTACAGGTGTCACAACGTAGAACCACCCTAAACTTTTCTCAACATACTAGGATACTGAATGCTCCAAGTTTTCTTATGGATGATGGGCTTTGATCAGGCTTTGACAGAAAACCTGCCAGATTATCACGGCACGGATGTTTTGGGAGAAGTGGTACGTGCCTTGAAAGGTCAGTCAAAGCAGTAGAGACCTTCCAGCTTCTGCATAGCAGACCTCCAGTTCTGCATAGTAAGTATGAATTAGCAAATCTGCTTATCTCTTCCTACAGGTGTCATAAACAGGTGCTACATGAACTGAGGCCAGAAACAATTCATGTCTTTGCCCTTCTTAATGAGATTTTAATTTGTCTTTCTTCTCAGTCTTTTCTGGGACTTTTGAAATGTGAAAACTCTTGTATGTGCAAAGTAATCAAGTTCCCATTTGGGAGTGGTACATGAACTCAACATGCTGCCCTGAGGCTCAGGCCTGAAGGAACGTCAGCTGTGCAGAGATGGAATATGGAAAGACAGAAATAGGAGGAATGTGGGGACATTGCTAACTGTGAGAAGGAATGGAATGGAATGGAATGGATAGACATTACTGGAGTGACAAAAATAGCATGGGGAGGTAGAGGTGCATGTAAAATGGTGTGCTTTGGAACAATAGGGCTTCACACTCCTTTTGCACAGGTATAAAGAGCTACACAAGCATCGTTCTAGTTCAGTGCTGCCATAAACTCCCCAGGTGAAGGCAGCACTGACCAGTACAGCTGAGCCAACGTGGGGTAGCAACAATGCCTGCTGTATTCTCTCAGGGACTGCTGCAAAATTCCGGGCTGCCACACCTAAATTATTCCTGGAGTACCTGGTGCTCCTCCTCTACCTCCTGCATGGCTAATTACAGCTACAAACTGGCCCTAATTTTATAGCTAGTCTCAACAAGTACAGCAAACAGTCCAGAGCATTCCTGGCGTGGTGGAGCAGACATGAGCAAGAATTGTCTTTCAGCAGTTGCTGTCCAAAAGAGAAAGAATATATTTTCCAGTTACGAATTCTGGATAAAAGTTATGAACTCCAGCTAGACAGTTTGTACTGTACCTTCCACTTCAGCTACAGATGTGGAATAGATTCTGAATCTGTGGTCAGAATGAGGTAGGACAATGTCTGCTAATGCCTTTGCTTTCTGTTCGCAGACACTGGAAAAGAAAATCTGTTTTCTCCCCAGTGGAGTGAGTTTTAATGCAAGCTTCATTTCACTACTCCATTGAAGGTGACATTACACAAATGTGTCCAAAAAGCACAATTTGGTACTCTATGCTTTTCACTTTTTCTACAAACGAGAAAATGAGATGATTTATTTTTCCATTTTATTTACTCATCCTCCCATACCTCATATATCTCTCTGCATATCATCTTTGAATGTCGTTGCTAAATGCCATTATTTTTATTGTACAAATAGGGCACAGAGAGACAAAATGCTTCTCCATGTGGGCCAGTGTTAGAACTGTGGGGGTTTTAAATTCTAATCTGCTGTTCATTAACAGAAAATTCACAATCTTCATCTCCTGTGCACTTGCATTTAAAACGTTATTTTGCCCTGATCAAAGATACTGTATTATGTCTCCAGCTGGCTTTTTCTTAGAGCTATACAGCTGGAGTACAAAAGTGTTCTGAAATGTCCCAACTGAATTTCAAATGAATATCAGAAATAGCCAAGGATATACATGATACATGCAAAATATGTATCTAGGGAAATCACAGAAGATCTAGTTTCCACTAGTTGGTTATGCATAAATTATTTAGGCAATCTTAGCAAGCCTGTTGATTAGCTGGTGGCAAAAATATCTATTTTAGATGTACCTAGGGTCAGGCTTAACTCACGAAACGTGGATGGCATTGCCCATGAAACAGCAGGAATCATTTCAGCAACCTCAATTAAAAATTAGGTAATCTTTTTTTATCACTTTTAAATCTATTATTTTTTATTTTTTCAGTTTTCCTTAACAAAGAGGACAAGATTTTTGAAAATCATGTGATAAATGTCTTACAAAACTACACTAGAAACTATTTAGGGTGACTGGAGAAGAAACAGGACTGGGAGCCAGGAGACTATTTCTATTTCTAGTTCTGCCATAGACTGTGTGACTGTGACTTTGAACCTCAGCTCCTGTTTTTGTGAAAAGGGGATGATAAAACTTACTGCTTTCTCAGGGATGTTGTATAATAGAATTTTCATTAAGGTTTATGAAATGCTTGAGATCCTTAATTAGAAGAAGTTGCAAATGCAAATTATTAATCAAGTAATGATAATCACAGTATCATTATTGTTATTAATAATGTTTGTTAGTCTTATTAATATTAAATTACATGCTCAATAGCATTGTTCTTATAAAAAGCCCAACCTGCACAGAGCAGTAAGATCACTGTAGCTCACTTCTAGGAACAAGAATGCTGCCAGCACAGTTTCAGTATGGGAGTGGGAAAGAATTCTTTAAGTTCTTCATCTGAGCAATTGTAGGTGGTAAAAATGAATATCTTTTCAGTAATGCTTTGTGACATAAGAGCAGAAGCAGCTTTAAGAGCTTAATGGTATTTTTAAAATATGACTCAGGAGAGGTTTTCTTTTTCTAACAGAACTGGATGAAAAAAAAAAAAAAAAAACACCACAAAAACCACCAAATCACCCAGGAGTTAAACAATCTTTTAGAAACCCAGGACATTGAAATAGAACAAGTATTGTAGGTCAGGATAATTTCAGTTCACACGCAACACCATTGACATATAAGAAATCTATGCATAAACAACAGAGAAAACCTCTTATATAGGAAGCCCTGAGCTCTTGACAGATTAATCCTAAGAATTTTTGTTCTGTGAGTGACCAAAAACTACCACAGGTAATTTGGGAGGTTAAATTCCCTTAGTAAATCTATCATTGCTGTGAAATATCTATATAGATGGTATTGAATGGTAGAAATGAGGTGAGGAAGCGGAATGGAAGATCAATATAGCATTTATTCTGCTAAAGAAAAATGGGTTCAGATTTGGTTACAGTCACATTAATAGAGTCTGAAAGCAGACCAGCAGTTTCTCTTTTCCCCCTGAACAGCTCATGTTAGGAAGCAGGTATGAAGACCTTAAGAAAGGCAGAGGAAGGTGACAGACACAGTGTAATTGCACTCATTAATCTTACCACAGAAATACTGCCTTTAAAAAAACCAAACCTGTGTGGATTGTGGGTTACACAGATTTCTGATGGTTCAGACTGGAAGAATTGAAAGGATAAACCGAACAAAGCAGTTGGTTTCAATTCCTTATTTTATGAGAGAGAAAAAAAAAAATCAACATAAAAGAATTTTATATTAAATATAATTTTGGAAATTTTATTTAATACACTACATGGCCAATGAAAGAGCTTTTTTGATGGTACATGGTAATTTTATCAATGTCTGAAACCTGAAGTGTGTGTTACTTCACTGTGTTTCTAATAACTACCTGTGAGTTTGGAGGAAATTGTCTGCAAGAAACAGGGAAAATAACTTCAGCTTGTGTCATATCACAAAATGCCACAAGTCTAATGAAAGCAGTATTCATGTGCCATTAGTCCCAAACAATGGCTGAAAATGAAGTAATCTCCATGACTAAGAAAAGCTTTTCAGTCTCACATTACTGCAACTCACCTACATGGAGTGCATCTGGATGTCTCCCTTTCAAGCTGAAGTCAGCAAGAGTGGGACTTTGCACCGGGATCCAGAAAATGTCTGAACTGACAGACACCTGTTGCGTGGTGGAACTGTTCACGGTGCAGTCCTATAACACTGAAAATAAAGGAAATAGATATTGGTTTTAGTCTCTGATAGGGTCAAGAGATGAAAAAAAAAGGAAAAAAAAAAAGAGCAGGAAACTCAGATGGTTCACTTTATCCGAGAGGCTCACCGTGCAAAGCCTTAGTAATCAGAAGGTGAAAAGATAAAAAACTGGCATTACTGAGCTACATTCTGGTTGCCATTGCTGCTCTCAGATGAATATAAACAGCAATATCTACTGATTACTACAAACATATGAATATAAGTGTAGCTGTTCATGTACTTCTCTTGGACATCCCTTCCTTCATCCATCCTATCACAGCCAGGATCATGCAAAGCACTGTGGATGAGCACGATCCACACTGGTTTGCTTTCAGTGTACAAGACTTTGGTCCTGTTCCCATAAATATCTATGAAGGAAGAAAGGAATTTGAATTTATAGTGTCCCTAGAGAGGAATACAATGGTACTATTAACCTATGGTAATTATTGCCCTACCTTGTAGCTGATAGTTTCTAGGACTCGTCGTTAGCTCGCTACGTACCAGGTTAGCTCACCTGAACCTGACTAATATAAACCAGCATACATTATGTGCTGAAGAGAGTGCAAGGTAAGCTCTAAATGCCATGTTTGCATTTCTCTGTCTAAGATACTCAAGAATCACAAAATGAAACCATCCCAAGTATTTAACTGAGGTTTTAACACTAAGAATCGAGGTTGTGTTGTGTGTTTACGTGTCCAGCTTCGCATCGGTGCTGTTGTCCTGACTAATTGCTTCAAAACCAAAGCAACTTCTTTGCTCAGGAAGAGGTGGCTCATGTCCTATAGCAAAGTAATTCCAATTTCATTGCACCATTAAGTTCTACAGGTAAATACTATATAGTATGATCATAGCAGAATCTAATGATGTTTAACAAGGATAAGTGCAGGGACCTGCATCTGGGGAAGAATAATAAAGTACACCAGTACAGACTGGGAATGATCTGCTGGAGAGCAGCCCTGTGGAGAAGGATTTGGGAGTCCTGGTAGACAACAAGTTCTCCACGGAACAGCAGTGTGCCCTTCTGGCCAGGAAGGCCAATGCTCTCCTGGGGTGCATTAAGAAAAGCGTGTCCAGCAGATCAAGGGAGGTTCTGCTCTCCCTCTACTCTGCACTGGTGAGACCTCACCTGGAGTATTGCATCCAGTTCTGGGCTCCCCAGTTCAAGAAAGACAGG
>JANHGN010012981.1:27266-63769 GCA_024605025.1 Megaceryle maxima | reverse complement strand
GAAAAGCTAATTTCAAGTCAGTCAGTTGCTGAGTCTCAAATCCCTGTCTTGTCAAATAGACACGACAGTAATTTTTATGATGCTACTCCAATAAACTAAGAAGTCTAAAAAAAAATTCATTACATCCCTTAACTCTATGCAAGTATAAGAAAATCTTTCACTGACCTCCTGGTGTCATAATCTAAGGTCAATCCATTGGGCCATCCTAGGTCAGTGTTAATCAGGATTTTACGTTCAGAGCCATCCAAGTTTGCCCGTTCAATTTTAGCAATGTGACCCCAATCTGTCCAGAAGAGGTACCTGAAAAGATAAAAGGCAAGTGTAAGAAAAAAAAGAATGTTTCATTTAGCCCAATGAAAGTTTTGGTTATGAATTAAACTGCCAGCTTCTTCAGGTTCAAAAAAGATCATGTGGTCTGTAGCTTCCTTCTCCCAGCTATCTGCCTAACCTTCCAATTCACTACCTGCCTGATTATACCTGTCAGAGCCAACCCCTTACTGGTACCTGCAGATTCACACAGCACATTTCTTCCTCCCACAGCCTCCTTTTCCAATCTGTCTCTGCACAGCCCTTCTCCCTGCCCCACCAATACCCTGTACCTACCCCTTCTTGGGAAAGACAGCAATAGCTCGGGGCTCATCTAGGCTGTTGTTGATCAGCACTTTCCTGGAGCTTCCATCCAGTCTAGCTACTTCTATGGTGTTGCGTCCTGTGTCTGTCCAGTAGAGGTTCCTGGCAACCCAGTCCACTGCCAGACCATCTGTGGTCTTCAGACCCTGACCAATAACAGTTTCCATGTTGCTGCCATTCAGATCAGACCGCCTGGATGGAAATCAATGACAAATGTCAGGGAGGAACAGGTAACTCCTGGAAAGCATTCACACCCCTGCATGCGATCCCCAGCAACCACAGGGTCCACTTCATATTGTGACCTCCCTATTATCTTTTGCCTCATAGTCTCCAGCAGGTTAAACACACCTTCAGCATTTAGGTCAGTGATACACATGATGCTGTGTACCAAAGACAAGTGTATTGCCAGCATCTCAGTCTCCCCATCTTATTGGCACACTCCACATCTCATTGTGGAACAACCAGCACATGTAGCTGGATGACGCAGGCACCGGCTAAGCAGATGACTGAGACCCACCTGATGACATCAAGGAATACATCCGTGTAATATATTTTGCCATCCACACTATCATAGTCCAGAGAAATGACGTTGTTCAGCTCAGGGACAGGTATGTGCACATCTGTGTGGTCAACGGTGTCCAGTGAGATACGGCGGATGGAAGCACGGCTAGAGAAAAGTAGGTAGGTTTCTGGAGAAGAGTCACATGTCTGCTCATCTCTCTTCAGCTGGATGCCAGTGGGGCAGGCACAGGAGAAGCCAGTGGGATGAGGCAAGCAAAGGTGGGAACAGCCACCGTTACGAACTCCACATTTATAGAAGCCTTTAGAAATAGGGAAAGCATAGTTTAAGGATCAGTGTGGTCCCACAGACCAAAGCTTTCTTTTAAAGGCTACATATGCGCACAACTTGCTAGCAGCTGAGTTCATGCTTATCATCCCAGCCTTCCTGGGAATCTACAACCCTTTTACAGAGACTGCCTCCCTCCCATCCTAGATTTGTGGTGGGTATGGGCACAACTGGGCAAGGAGAACAGGAAGGCACAGAAGAGGGAGCATTAGGAGCAAAATCTTGATCTACATTCCTTGCATATTATAGTTTTTCCATGGAAAAAGCAACAGCCAAATGCTGATAGATTCACACAACTGTAGTTTAGCTTTATTATTGCTGCAAATGCCAATGCTGACAGAAAGATCCAACCCTGTGAAGAAGCAGTGTGACAATGTAGCAGAGGCCAGGGTGACAAAGAAGCTTCTGTTTCAACTTAGCTGCGCACAGTGGCAAGTAAACAAAGGCATCAGAGAAGCATGCTAAAAGTGCCTGACATATTAGGGTCATTATTTCCACCCCCACCCCGCAACTGAAAAAATACCCAGCATACATTTAGTAGGAGGGGATAAGGCCAGAAGACAGGTGCAGAGAGTGGGAAGACAACAGTGGGGATATGATGGCTAGAGGTTTGGTTAGCTTTAAGTTATATTGTCAAGTTATACTGTCAAGAGTGATGTTCTGCTGTTATTAACCACGGGAGAAACAGCACAGAGTTTTTTGTAGAAGTACGTATTAGGGAAATTCCACCAAAATGAAGCCACAGCAGAAAGTAACAACTCCCACTGAAGAGCAAGGCGGCAAGATGGGATCATATAGGATCCCCAGAAAGTAACATAAGGAACCCAACTCTGGCACAGAATAGTTGGAGACTATGACATATTACGAGCAACTAATGGAACAGATTTTGTAGAGCAAAGTGGCAGATGGGAAGTTGAATCCTGCAATGGTTTGGGAAAAACATCTAGAACTTGAAATAAGGTTTCAGCAGCTAACTTGAAAGGAATTAGTGCCTTCTGGAGTCAAAAAAGGGAAAATGTCCAATGGAAGGAGACTCTTAATAGGGTCACGACTCCGTCCTTTTAAGAAAGTGGCTCTGCTGTGTGTGAGAATGAGGTTGTCAGTGCAGTCCGGTGAAAGAAATGAGATGATGGGGGTCAAAAGGCATAAAAGAACAACTGGACCTATGAAGACGAGTAAGTGGGGAGAAGTGCAAAAATAGTTAAATGGGATGGAAGAAGAAAAGAAAAGCTGATTTTTGAGACATTACTTCGCTGCTTGTGCTTTACACCAAAGGACTCTTCTCAGTGACAGCTCTGAAGGGTGCCCCTAAGTCACCACAGACACTTGCTGATTTGGGAGCAGTCTAACAACTCACCCAGGGACCGAGCCCTATCAACAGCTTGAATGTCCATGAGGCCAGGCAGGTTTGCTCTCACCAAGATGACATTGGCACCAGTGTCCTTGTCAGCCCTGTGAATGCTGCGAGTTTGCCAGTCAGTCCAGTAGATGTAAGAGTCCAGCAAAGTGAGGCCATAGGGATGTTGCACTGGAGACAGCAGGGTGCGACGGTTAGCACCATTGAGATCTGCAGCCTCAATCCGCTGAAGAAAGAAGTAAACATCAGCCCCATAATCAAAACAATGATCTGCTTACTAGCAGTTAATATATTAAGGGATAAACAGAACCTAAGCAAGTGATGTCATTCAAGTCCACCCTCCCTGTAGCCCATACTCTCAGAAAAGCTTATGTTCGCCTTGCTCTTTTGAGAGTTTGCTCAAGAGCTTCAAAACAGGCTCCAGGCTACCAGGGACCCAATGAGAAACAATGCTGAAGAACAGACTCAGACCTCTGTGTGTGCATCAGCCCAGAGCAGCTGGGAACCAGCCTTATCCACTGCCAGTCCATTAGGCCAACCCAGGTTGTTGCTGATCAACACAGCACGTCCAGAGCCATCCATTCCAGAGCGTTCCAGCTTGGCATTCTCACCCCAGTCCGTCCAGTACATATACCTGGGGAAAAGCCATCAAGTATTATGGACAAAGAGGTCATAAGTCCTATTCTAATCCCTACATAGCCTCTTGACAACACTAACCCCATCTCATGGTACAAAGCTATTGCCCGAGGACTGTCCAGGTTCTGCCAGACCAAGACTTTCCTCATGGAGCCATCAAGGTTGCCCACTTCAATCCGGTTTGTTCCTGTATCTGTCCAATATATCTTCCTGCCAATAGCATCCACAGCCAGCCCATCTGTAGTCAACAGACCTGAGAACACAGAAAGGTATAACTGGTCACTGCTTCTCCCAGCTTAGTCAGGAACTTTTGGTATTCCCCTTGTGCACCTCATCAGGCAGCTGCTTTAGACTTTCCTTCTCTTCTACCAAGAATTTAAAGATTATTCTACGAGGTGCTGGAGAATTTCTCTTCATGCTGCATGGAGGTGAGAGGCTCCCAGGCCAAAGCATCTCTTACCTGTAGTGATGATGTCCTCAAATTGTGAGCCATCAAGGGCAGCCCGGCTGATTTTCCGCAGTGTGCTGTCTGACCAGTAAACCTTTCCTGGGTGAAAGAAAGAGAAACTTTAAGAAAAAAGTCCACAATAAAAACAAACCAAAACAAACACCAACAACCAAAGAGCAAAATTCTGAGAAAATCAGATCCAAGACTATCACCTACACCATTCAAAGCAGATCTGACTGCACACTAATAACAGTAGCACAAAACTATTAAGCTAGAGTGATAAAACAGTACAAGTTATCTTGTTTCAATCCTGCTGAAAATAGGTAGGAGCACTGTCACTCTGACCTTTACACAAGGCCAAAGAACACATAATACATCATCAGCTAGTAGTACAGAGGCCCACATTTGATTCCTCAAAATGTCCCAGAGGAAAGCAATCAGATCATCTACCTTACTGCACAACAGGAGGTTTACATCTAGCACAGCATCAGATGTTTAGTATACAGAAATAGCACAGTCTCAGCTCTACTGGTGTAAAAGACTTCAGCAAGAGGAAAGCTTTCTTAAATCCAAAATGCATGGGAACCTTACTCAGCTATTTCCACATAGTTGGTGTTCTCTGTTTTCCTATAAGGACATTCCTTTTCTGATTGGAAAGGAATATTTGCAGCACATACTAGAAATTCACCCAAATATTAGCCAAATACACAACCTACGGTAAGATCTGCACAGGGGTCTTTATTCAGACATTTAGACATTAAGTCACTTGTTGCCTTTTGAACAGATAGTCAGATACACTAAGAAGTTCAGACCTTCAAGAGGATCCACTCCAATTGCAATCGTGTTCTTCATGGTGACATTGACTGAGACAACAACATCTGCAAAGTAGGGAATATCCAGAGAGACCATGCGGATGTCAGTCCTTCTGGCAAAGATCAGAAAGCTGGTCATTCCTGTAGAGAGTTGTAAATGGACAGATATCAGTGAGGAACAAGTTCAGCCAATTGCAGGCATCATTTATTGAACACTCTGGAACTGACATCCACTTCAGTGGAAAAGGGAAAGTCTCAGGCAGATCTTGACTCATGGGAAGTCTGGGTATAAAGCTTTACTGCGCATTAGTGAATGCTTCATTACATCCACACTGAAATGGAGTGCACTCGTAGAAGAGTTACTTCTGCTAATATGTGTGGGAAACGGGAACAAGGAGTCATTTTTTCCCCGCTAAGGAGAAAAAGTGGATGTACCATGGTCTGAAGCCAAGTGCCTTCCACAATCCACAAAAAGTGTGTCCATGGGAGGACTGTGTACAGACCTATTAAAGAACATAACAGCTAGCAGTTAAAAATAATCTGCCTCAAAATCAGGGCAAAAGTATGGGGGAAAAATGTGACATCTGGTTTCGTTGCCCAACGTAATTTCAAGAAAAATCTCTTCTGCATCAATCCAATTATCAGTAAGCTTCTTCATACCAATTCCCACTCAAATTGAAGATATAGGCACTGAATGGGATTTTCAAGGGGTAAAGCAGATAAGCACATAACAGTCAATTTTGTTCTCTTAACAAGGCGGGAGCAAAATACAGCTGTGATACAAAACTAAAATGCAGAACCTGCAGAGAAGACTCACCAGGGGAGCAGGTCTTGCCATCAGATTGCAGGTTGATCCCAGTGGGGCAGGTACAGCTGTAACCTTTCGGAAGAGGTGCCAAAAGGCACAGGTGACTGCAGCCTCCATTGCTAACTTCACATGCTGTACGTACTATAGGAAAGAGGATGAGAAATTCCTAAGTGCAGGGGACAAACAAGGGGTATAACACCTACAGAAATGCATTCTTGAATGCCCTTAAGTACCAAGCCGAGAGTTATTCTCATGTTCTCATATTCCACCCAGAGATTTAAAGCATTGAGGGCCGACAGAAAGATCAGCTCCTCGCAAGATAACTGTGCCACATACCAGAGCCTGAGTAAGATCTCAGCTCAGTGTGGCCTGGGGAGAGCTCTGTACCTGGTGGTCTATGCCGATGGAAAACATGAATATCCATAAGATTCTCCAGATTGTCCTGCAGTGTTTCCCGAGCCTGCCCAGTCCTTTTATTTGCACTCTGGATGCTTTTGGCCTGCCAGTCTGTCCAGTAGATTCTCTCGCCATAAAGAGTAAGTCCAAAGGGGTGAGGCAGATTGCTCCCAATCAGCACCTGGTCAGATTACCCCCAACCCCCACAAAAAACATTACTAAAAAGTCACTGAGAAGAGGCTTCCCTTACCCCTCTCAACATCATTATGTACAGACACAGCAAAAGGAGAGTTATGTGGCAACATTAGCCCTCAAAAGGAGGTTCCCTCGCACACAGTTTGCAATTGAAAGGGAACTCTTCTCTCCCAGTGAAAGCAGCTCAGCACACCTTGATTAGGAGATTTCACTTTCAACTGGAAAAAGAGGCAGGAGCCATCAGCACTCTGTGCTCCACAACTTACACCTCAGGCTCCCAGACTACTTCCTAAATTATGGCTTCCTTACCTTCCTGTTGCTTCCATCCAGACTAGCATACTCGATGGTCTTCATGCCTGCATCTGCCCAGTACAAGCGCTGTGACTCATAGTCAATGGCCAAGCCGTTAGGCCACGTCAGGTTGGAAGAAATGATCACCAAGCGGTTTGAGGCATCCATACCGGCACGCTCAATTTTTGGGCTGGCTCCCCAGTCAGTCCAGTACATGTACCTGAGCACAAGCCAGAAGTGAATACCTGCACTCCACTGCCACCACAGCCAGGCAGTGTTATGGAGAAACAAGAGAGCCTGGTACCGTCAGGCCTTAGAAGGAAACAACATCAGAGTAATACTGTACTCATGTCCAGCCTTGGGTTTTTGTAACGTACCCAAGACCATACTCAAATTTATATACCTTCTACTGCACATGGGCTGGCCTAATTTCAACATGGTGTCAAAAGTTCAAGATAAAGATCTACAGGTCTAACAATTCCAAGTTTAAAAATGAACCAATTATTTACCTGTCTCCACCATTGGTCCTTTATATTCTTACTGCATTAATCTTCCAGTAATTCACTCATGGAAAGAATAGCACACTTTCATTCAAGACCTTCAACGCTTCTAAAGCTTCTTCCTATCCACCCCAGTGCCACAAGGTTTTATGATTTGGAAACAAAATTTGTTATTGAAACCATGTGTTTCTCCTCTCAGGTTTGTCTTCTGTGGCACAGTTGATCCCTCAGTATTCTGAGACACAGTGCTTTGAAGCCAAGAGGACACTAATATTACAGCCTGCTTGACATCAGCAGTAATATACCTGATGAGATCCTTCTGACTGAACTCTGGTTCAGCAGAGAGCGTGAATATAAATTCAACATAGATGCAAAATAAAGAAACAGAAAAGATCTAGATAGCTTCATTCACAACATTTTTTGTACTACATCTTTAGTTATTATGTGCTTAGGATAAACAAATGAAAATATTAGCCAGCTCCCACAAGCTTTACAGCACAATAGGCAATTATCTCGCTTATCGTGTTCTACTAGCATCCAAAAATCAGGTCTCCAATTTCAGTCTTTGGCAGGATGTAGAACAATGGAACCAGAGAGAAAGACAGCTGCACAAAACCTAAGAACCTGAACATCTTTAAACATGTAAGAATTGCTACCTCATTCCAAAAGAAAGACTCTCTTACCCCCCAACAGGGTCCACCACGATATCTCTAGGTCGGTCTAGGTTGTCCCAGATTAGAACAGTTCTCATGGTCCCATCTGTGTTGGACACCTCTATCCGATCTGTTCCTACAGAAGTCAAGAGAGAGAATGAGAGAAGGAGAGATCAAAGACCTCTAGAATTGCAAGAACTAATGCAAAATCCATCCATCCAACAATGCATTCTTCCCCTTTGTTGATCACTGTTCATAGCTGGAAGATAGGTCAGAAACATGGCTCAAAGTGTCACCTTCCATTATATCTCTTAAGTCACCTCTAGTGGCTAGCACTGATGGAGGGTCTTGTATAAATGTACACCAGCTCTTTCCTAAGTTCCCAAGGTACCTATGTAGGCATGAGAGAACAGCTAGGAAAGAATCATCTTCTTTACATCTCTCTGAACTATGACTCTCCAGCAGGGAATATCCTCCAAATACTACCTGTTGCACTCCAGGATATGCTGTTGAAGATACATAAACACACACAATCACAAACTCTGCAAAACAACAGCAGTGCTTGACTTCTGTTATAAAACTTTCTACAGAATTAGTACTGGTGATACTGCAAAGAGAATTAAAATAAAGATTCCACCTCAAGTCCCACTTTGTTAGAAGCACATGAGATGAAACTCCATTTTTTGCTAGACAGAAACAGACGCATTTGGAATGAGACAGAACTACCAATCTGTTTTTCTGTTTTCAAGACTAACAAGGAAGACAGAAGCCTAGATAAAGCAAGAGGATCCCAGTACCTGCATCAGTCCAATATAGCTTGTTGGTGACCCAGTCAATTGCTAGTCCAGCTGGACTTTCCAGGCTGGTGTCCACCACAACCTAAAGAAAACCAAAAATTCCTTACTGAGATTAGACCACAGGGAGAAAGCACTTGCCCCATGCACCACCCATTCACAAACAATGTTAACTTCCAAAAGGCAAAAGCCCAAGAAGAACAACGCAATACAAGAGCATTAAGGACCTAGAAGTTCAAATGAGTCTTATGTTTGGAGAAACTTCTCTTTTTCATGTCTATTCAAACTGCAACTCCAAACTTTTAACTCTGTTCCCCTCATTTATGTCAACATTAGCCTACGGGCATGTGCAAAAAGCATTTGTTCCATATTCCAGTATATAACAGAGGATATAATACTTTTTTCTTTCAGATTTTAAGGCAACAACAAAGGAACTGACCACGGCTTCGTGTCCCAGTTCAAGGTTTTCCATACAAGTAGGTATGTACACCAAACTTGTGTGCCAAGTGTTCAGTGATCTCAGAGCTCCTGTGAGTCAGAACTAGGCAAACTGAAGAACAACAAATCCAGCACGAACTGCATGAACTACAGCCCCTTAGTAGGGCAGTGTAACCCATTGGCTTCAAATCTGATGCTCAGGGAGCCTCTTGGCTAGATCACCTCCACATGTAGTTAACACTGTACCTCCTGGCTTGATCCATCCCATTTTGCTCGACTGATGGAGTCGGTGCTAACATCTGTCCAGTAGACATAGTCATCCTTTGAGTCCCAGTCCAGAGCCACTGCACTGCGAACATCAGCAAGGGGGATGACATCATCTGACAGGTCATCCGTGTCAAAGCTGATCCGACGGATGTCCATCCTTCGGGCAAAAAGCAGGAACTTGTCAAGACCTGATCAAAGGTCGAAAGGTCTTCTTTTAATTTCTCTAAGTTCAACAACACAGTGATAGACACAGACAATTTCCCTGTTATATCCAACCTTAACCACTTATATAATCTCTCACTGGCAGATCACAGCCCAGGATTTTACTGGTAGCAAAATATTGGGGGGAGGGGCGGGGAAGGGGAACAACAGAGAGGTAGAAAGCTGTCTCCTGGGGGTAACCTAGGCTGAGGGAACAAAGTCAACCAAATTCTTCAAAGAATGGCATAGACCTCCCTCCAAATCAAATAGCTATTTGTGAATAGCTCTTGAGCATCTGAGCAACAGTTGGCTTAATTCTTCAACATAGTTGAAAACCAAGAGAAACTGTGGCAATCAAGAGGACTGAACTTTTTGTTCAGCACTGACACAGCTCCTATGGAAGCCTTAGGAAAGCTGTGACAGGTAGCATGGCATCAATAAGAGCCCTGAAATAAGGACCAAAGGATGGAGCTTCTCTGTATCCCCACCTATCAAGCCTACTGAGGGCAATGGGGGAGGCAGAGCAGGGGAATGCATCAAAAAGGTGAAGCATCCTCTGGCAGAGCCCTTAATACTACTAACTCGGCCTATCCAGCTGTATCTCCTGGGAAGCAACTGCTCCTGCTTAATCCCATTGCCAAACCACTGCCACCCACAGAACATCTGAGCATGCAGGCTGTGGTCCCACCTCACTTACTCTGGGCGCAGGCATGGCTGCTGGTCTTGCGGAAGCCTGTGGGGCAGGCACAGGTGTAATCCTTGCTGCTTGGCAGGCAGAGGTGAGTACAGCCCCCATTGTTGGCCCCACAACGGTTTCTCCCTGCTCAAGTAGCCAAAGACAAAAACAACCACGCATAAAGCAAAGAGTAAAGAAAAGAGGAAAAACACAAGTTGAGATGTCAAGACCCACATGGATAAGACGTCTATCCATAAGCTAAGAAAAAAGAAATGTATAAACGAAAGGACTAACTCCATTTGTAGGGCTCAATTTTAAAAGCAGAGCATTTAACTCAATCCACTCCTAGAGCAGATTATGGCAATTGAAGAGGAATAAGGAAGGAGTTTCAGTCATCATTAGTGCCCACTTAAGATTTTTTTTTTTTTTTTCCCGCCCCGCCCCCCCCCCCCGTCCCAAAACAGCTCCTGCATAAAGAAGCCACAAGCGTTTCTTCATGTAAAGCCTCCCCTCCCACTCGTCGGCAGGGGGAGCTGTGGTAACACCTAACACCAGGTTGGGGGGGGCTGAGGGACCATCAGATGAAGCAAGTCCTGCGTCAGTTCTGGACAGCGGCAGAGATGGTGGACATGCCAATACGCTGGGTTCAGGCTTGCCATTACTCTGCTTTACAGAGTGGTGGCTGGCAGCAGGTCTTCTAGGGACTCAAAGGGGTCTCTACTCTCTCTGCAGTTACCTGCTGGCTGGCGCTGAGGATGCAGAGTGTGGATGTCCATAGGGAAGTGGAGTTTGTTGCGGATGATCTCTTGGTTCTTGCCTGTGAATTTATTGGCACTGTTGATGCTCTTGGTGTGCCAGTCTGTCCAGTACAAACTGTCCTCAAACACGGTGATCGCAAATGGGTGTGGGAGGCCTGTAACAGACATCCAATACAGGGATATAATCAGGTCCAACAGGGCTCAACCTAACAGGGATGCAAGGGAAAGCTCTTTCCACTGCCCCTAAGGTGGGGCACAGGGCCTTGCCACAGTCAACTTGCTCAAATCCACCTTACGCTAATATAACAGACAACTCCTCTCTCTTGTCCACTGAAGACTGGGTAGCAAGCCAGCATTCATCCCACAGTGAAAGAACAGGAGACAAGCGTAGAAGCAGGAGCCCATGGCTCTGAAACTCAGAGCAGCACTGTGCTGCTCTGTCTGTAGAGAGCACGGCCTGTTACTTACCTTGGCTAATAACAGCCTTCCTATTCCGCCCATCAAGGTCAGCCCTCTCAATGACATGATGCTTGGCATCCACCCAGTACATTCGATGGCCTGCATAGTCAATGGTCAGTCCGTTAGGCCAGAAGAGGTGTGTATCCGCAATGATGCGCCGATTAGAGCCATCCATGTTGGAATACTCAATGCGGGGAGTGTTGCCCCAGTCAGTCCAGTAGATAGTGCTGGAGAAGGCAGGGAGACATAGGCTAGAAAACTCATGTCCCACATACTGCACCCAGGATCATCTCCCTATCAGGGCAAAACAATATCAGTCCTGTGACCCCAACCATGAAACTGTAACAGCCATGGGAGAGGTGACAGCCAACAAGGTAACACCCAGCACAGGTGAAACCTGAAGGGCTCAAAATAGGATTAAGGCTCTGAAGGCCCCCAGCATTGCCAGGTTTCCCAGACCAAGTGAAGACTGAAGTCCAGAGGCAGCCTTTGTGAGCAAGAACAATGTTTTCAATATTCACCTGGAAGCACTTACTCACTGGGGTCCTATGTTTTCACTCACCCCTCCATAGGATGTAGGGCAATTGCTCGCGGCTTCTCCAGGTTCTGCCACAAAAGCACTTTCCTATGAGTGCCATCCAAGTTTGCTACTTCAATTCGAGATGTCCCAGAGTCTGTCCAGAATAATTTGTCATGAATCCAGTCAACAGCAAGTCCACCTATCTCCAGAGAAAAATTAAGCACAGAATGAAACCAAAAGCAGGATCTGCTCAGAAAAATAGTTCCCTTTCCCTCAAAGACTCAGAAAAGACGAAATTCAGTCCTCCTGTCTCTTCCCCCATCAACCAGGATTAAATCCAGGGAGACAGTGATCTCACATCCATTCCATCCAACCCATCCACTCATTCAGGGAGTTGCACTCTACTTTGAATGCTGGTTCCACTCATCCACCCACCACAGTCAGTCCCCAAGCTTTTGCCTTTTTTGCGGTGACGCACCTGGGCTCTCCAGCCCTGTGGAAACCACCTCTTCCACATTGCTACCATTCAGATTGGCCCTCATGATGCGATCGAGAGTGACATCAGACCAAAACACTAGTTCCTTGCTGTGGTGGAAGTCAAGGGCAATGGCATTTTCCAGGTTGTTCAGGAGCAGTGTATACTCTGAGCGATGGGGCAACACTTGTCGGATATCAATTCGATTGGCAAAGAGCAGCACTGGCTCTGGCCCTGCGAATTTAAGAGAACACAGCATTAGAGTACTTTGACTGGGTCCTGCCTACCTACCACTCCCTCTGCACCAAGTCGTGGAACACAGTTTTGCAGTATTGGCAACAAGAAATCAACTCCCAAGCGCACAGCACTTCAGAGAGCTGTTTCCACATACTCAGTGCACAGTCCTAACTCAAGCAGTTTTAAACATTCCTTCAAACATTCACTCAGCAAGAAATGATCATTCCAGGTCTCACCTAAGTCCAGCTCAGCTCAACCTCTGAAACACCTCCAAAACAAACCTCTGATACCACTAGGATTTGCAGCTGGAACCTTTTCTAGTTTCCCTTTCCTATATCCATCTGTTATCTATACAAACACACATGCTCTACCACATCTTCTACCACAAACAAGACACAGTTAAAATCTGTCTCATCCAGATATAAACCCAGCAGGTACATCCACTGCAGAGAAAACAAAAGCAAACAAACAAGAAAAAACACCCAAACAAAAAGTAACAGCATCCTTTAAGGATTTCATTAGGGCAATTCCTAATGAAATCTTAATTCTTTAAATGGAATTTCTCATTCCTCAGCTCCTACATTAGAGGAGCTGAGAAACAGCTAATCAAGTGTATAGATGCCCTTAATAAACAGCAGATATCCATACAGCAGCCACTCAGAGCATTCAGGACACATGACAGCATCCAGGGTCAAACCACAAGGAGGTGTGTGATACAACCTTACTGACCAGAAGGTTAAGACACTTCCTGGACAGAGACAGGAGGCTGGTTTTGTCCCAGGGTCTAGGTCACCAGGAATGACAAGGGACTACGAAAAGGCAAGGGCTGTGTTGCTGGCAGGGAAAGGAAATAGTGAAGCATCTCCCTTTGATCAAAGTAACACAAAACTTTCACAGGCATTCACCAACAACCTAAGCGTATCTTAAAACAAATCCAAGAACTTCCTCTTCCTCACATGTTGACTTTGTGAACAGTGTAATGCTGCCAATGAAGCATTAGAGGTAAAGTTATGAGAACTGAACCAACACACACACACACCCCCCACCAGTATAAGGCTGAACTTTTCTTTACCTAGAGCTTTGCAGCTACGCTTGTCAGGTCGCAACTCGTAGCCTTGCTCACACCAGCACTGGAAGCCTCCTTCACTGTTGGTACAGCCTTGGCTGCAGTAACCTTCCTCAGCACATTCATTCACATCTGCATGTTACAGACAAATGGAGAAAGTTACCATTAGACCATCAACAAGCCAGGCATTCTCACTAATAGCTTGCTTCTGCTTTCATGCTCTGATTTGCACCCTATCATAGCCATCGACTTCAAGCACGTGAAAGCAGCAGGGAGGAGGATATTGCTGCAGAAACTCACCTTGGCATGATCGACCATCTTCCAGGAGCCTGTAACCTGTGTGGCAGGTGCACTGCACTATCCCTCTGATCATCTGGCACTTCTGAGCACAGCCACCATTGTTGACATTGCAGTTCTCCTCCCCTGTTCGGGGACCTGTGAAAGGAACACATGAAGATAACTGAGCTGAAACCACTAGGCAGCTGCTCATCTCCTCAACTGTTAGGCAGCAGTCACGCTTCAGACAAGGCTGAGCAAGACAGGGAGGACAAAGGCTGTGCTGGAAGCTGTCTCTTTGCAGTCGGAACTCTCTCCTGCAGGTGACAACTAAACAGGACAACGAATCTCAGAATAATACACTTTTAGAATTCACTATCACTGCAGACAAACTTTGACACCCAAGATCATAATCTTCTCCCTAGTATTCCTTGTCTACAGTATGTAATTGGCAAAATCACCAAGGCATTTCTTCTCAGTCTTCAACTCTCCCCTTATCAGAGCTCAGGCTTTCGTCACACACACATCCTTCAGCAACACCACAAAGACTCCCATACAGCAGTGTCTCCATTTATGTTTAAAACTGAACTTGGAAGACTTACGGCAGTTTTGATGTGGGCTCTCATCACTGCCATCTCCACAATCATTTGCTCCATTGCACAGCTTCCTCTGGCCAATGCAACGTCCATTCCCACACAGGAACTGGTCTGGGGCACACTGAGGGGTCCCTGCAATAGAAGATGATGAAAGTAAGCACTCTACAGCTTATTGATGGAAAACCAGTCAATGATGAAGAAAAGTACATGGAATGTTTTCAAACCTTTTTTAGAAGCTTTACATATGAGCACAAATCTGTACCTTCCTCTTTACTTGAATTTAGCTCATCTTGCACTCCTCCTGCTGATTTGGAGGCCTGTGAACTCTATTCCAGACTGAATCCAATGTTGCTTTATTGGGAAGTTCTACTATTTAGTTTCTCTCAGAATGACTGGAAGGTCCTGGCTTAGTTCCCTTTGGTTCCAGATTCCACAACCCTACTCAGCATGTGCAAGAGAGGAGTCAGTTCCTCACTTTAATCATCTGGTATGTCACCCCAGCATGGCTATGGAACTTAAACCTGCCTAGGAATGAGTGTCTTGTCCAGACCTAACCGCACTGTGACAGACATGGAAGGATATTTACATGCATCCTTGAAATCCTAGCTCAGGCAACAGGATTTCACACGAGCTATACACTTCAACTTCTGCTGTTGGCAGGGAAACTCTACAGAATTCTTGTAAGTAAAGTAATAGTGTTTGTAGAGACTTTGCCAATCTGAGTGTTTCTTCAGCAATAACTGAACTTTCCTGTTGCCTCTTATTTCTTGTACCTCTTAAGATGACTTGGTTAGTAGTTTCCAAATCATCACCCTCTGATAATCCTAAGAAGACAACAGGACAATCGGCAAAGAAACAAGGAGACTGACACACTGCCTGTAAGCAGCATGGAAAAGGGTAGTTGTGAGATTAACGACAGGTATAAATTAGAACTAACAGACACACCAACTGGGAACATAAAACCAAATCGCATTGCAGATTCACTTTTCAGAGCACAGGAATGCTATATACAAAGGACTCCAAAACTTGGACTGCATTTGTCATGCCAAATGTAAAGAATGTTCAGTTGATCACCTAGTATTCTAGGAATCTTTCCTCTGTGGCCAATAAAAATATAATTCTGCTCTAAATCCAAGAGGTGACACAGGATTTTAACTCTTGTTAGAGACATTCAGGCAGCACACTAGCTTGCCCAGATGAGCCAGCAGACATACTGCATTGAAGCCCCGAATTGATTTCTACCTGCTGACTGTCACCATAAACCTAATGCAGATCTGCACAACTAATCTTACAGAAACAACAGCTGTACTCAACCACCTTGGGTTTGGCTTGAGGTGGAGAAGTTGAATTTCATCGGCTTCAGAAATTTGACCTGGCTTCTGGGTGGCAACTGCTCCTTCAATATCTCTAAATACCTTTGTTATCAGGATAAGGAAAAAGGATTACTGTCTTGTCTTTAAGTACAATTGCTTTTTGCAGGATCACCACTATCTCCTTCACATTGGTGCTCATGACAGCTGACCAATCTAAGCAGCTGCTTTCAAATGGCTACAAAGAGTGCCTCTCCAGGTCCTCTGAGCTCAGCTGTCCATGTAGAATACCCACTCTCCCCTCCTCAACAGGCCCTCACAAGGGGTACAGTTACAAAAATCTCTTTTGGTCACCCCAAACCCCACTGTTTAAAATACACTGATCCAGAAGGGTCAGTGTGTACAGCTAGGCTCCATGCACTGAGATGAATTCATGGACCAGTACACACTATTTCTCAGCAAGGCCTACAGACATCCTGAAGGATTTAAGGAAAATGGAAGATTCTAGACATTCCTTGAATCTTATAACCCTAGGGTCTGTTGAAGACCCTCTCTTCTCCATAGCCACTATTATATAAAACAATGGCTAAATATGAAATGATTACAAGAAAGAGAGATTTCTGAGCACATATCTAAGGAGGAAGCTAAGACCCTTAACCTCTTTATCCTTCACTTTCACAAAACACCCTATTTGATGCCACTGCCTGCTAGAATTGCTTGGCAATTTCACAAGGCAATGTGAGAGCCACTCAGAACTATCTAGAAACGAGTTAGACATAGTCTATATGACAAAGGTAGCAACCTTCCACACAATGTTTCCAAGTCTGAATGGAATCATCTCAGAGCTATGTTATAATTCATAGTGTAGGGACTGGATAGGAAGATACAGGATGTGATATTTGACCAGAAAACACCATCACTTAATTTAGTTTAAGCACAGAGACCTGCACGTGCCTGCAGGTGTATAAGATAGTCTATAGATCCCATTCTTTAGGAAGGACAGAAACTCTAGGCTGAACTCAGTGAAGCAATCCAAAAGAGACTTCACTACCTGTTACCTTCAGGATGGAAACATTAGCTATAAGCAGCAAGACAGCAGGCCAAACCTGTGTTCTCACAGTTCTCCTCATCACTGTTGTCAGAGCAGTCATCTTCCCCATCGCAACGCCAGGACAGACGGACACAGCGCCCTGATTTACAGCGGAATTGGTCAGCTGTGCACATAGAAGTAGCTGAGGGACCAAAAGAAGAACATCAGATGAGCAAGAAGGATCAGAAAAAAAACCCAATTCCAAAGCTAACAGTGCCAAACAATCTTTTGCATCTGCAGAAACTCAGTGCTTCGGCCAATTCCCAACACTCACTGCAGTTCCTCTCATCTGACTGGTCATCACAGTCAAAGTCACCGTCACACCTCCAGCCAGCATTAATGCACAAGCCACTGTTGCACATAAACTCTCCAGAGCGACAAGGCTGGTGAGATGCTGCAGAGATGGTAAAAAACAAAAAGAGCAAACTGAGGACACAGACCAACACAACATCCCCAAAGCCCTTCAGCACCACCCTTACACTCCACTATTGTCCTGAAGAGACCCCTCCTAGAAACTGCTGTAATTCCTGTACTGTGTATATTTTTGTATATTTGTGTCATACCAAGTACACAGTTCCCATCACTACTCTCACTTTCCCAAGTTAAAAACTAACAATGAAGGAGACTGCTTCTATGCATAGACTACTGTCTACACTGCAAGTCCTCTCCATCCAATGCACAATCTGTTTAGGTTTTCAACTCAGATGCTTGGAAGATTGTATCACCCTGCACTAACTTACAGCAGTCAGATTCATCAGACCAGTCCCCGCAGTCATCATCGCCATCACAGTGGTAGATGTCTAAGATGCAGCGTCCATATGCACACTGGAACTCCTCCAAGCTGCAGGTGACAGCTGGAACATCTGATGCTAACAAGGGAATCAAAGAAAAAATGCCTGAGGTAACAGGGCAAAACCCAGTTGTGATGCAACCTTCTCAGTCTAATAATTGACTAGCAAGTGTTCAGCAGAAAGGTGATAGAAATTACTAGCTATTGCTGAATATCTCTGTATGGCTTATATTACTGAGAGGAACTTCAATGCTGTTTGTGCTTCACTGAGGGGCAGGTTAAGCCTATATATAAAGGCAATCCACTGAAAATAGCATTTAAAAACAAGGATGTTAGTCTATAAACACTAATTTTTCAAGAGCCATTAAGTTCTAGAGAAAGAAACAGTTACGAAGGAGGAAGGGCTGATGGGAAAGCAAGAAAAAGGATCTAAGAGCTTGACCTTCATTCTTATGCTTGAGAAACTATGTCTTAGTGCTCTCCAGAAAGTGTTTATAAATTGTTTGCTATACCTTAAAAGGGTAGATACAAAAACAGATGGAAAAATAAAGATACCCTTTGGGGTAGCTAATATTAAGGATTGAAGCACGTCAGAATGTAAGGTTAAAGTATGGAATGATTCCTTTAAATTTTTAACAAAAATATGCACCCAGAGACAAAAGGAAGGAAGCAAGCAGCAAGGTACCCTGATTTGCACCTGGCCTTTGAAAATTTCTCTGCTCCCTCTCCTTTCAAGCTGTTGCTAAAACAAACCATGCCTTATCAGTAAGGTGCACTGCCAGACAGATGACCCTGGGCAAAGCCCAGCAAACTTACAGTCAAGGGTTTGCCCATTGAGAAAAAATAATTTTGAGTCCCACACTACATAATCTGACACCTATTCTCATACTGTCCAGAGAATTAACTGCATGTTTCAGGCATAATAGTCTCCCAGTTAAGGAGCTTTGAAAATAAATCCATTAAACAAAAAAGGAAAAGAAAGACTTACAGTCTGGAAAGTGAACTACACCTGCCTCTCCAATCTCTAGTGGGTACAGGCCACAGGTGTACAGTAAGAGCCTTAGTTCAAGGAGTATTCAGTGGTTGGATACTAAAATGTGTGCTAACACGTGCCTCAGTGAAGGAGCCTGAAAGGACTGTCTGGGTCTCCTTGAGGAGAAAATTAAGTCACTGGTGGAAATTCTCATTCAATTATGATCACCAAAAGAAACACACACACATAAAGAAACCCTAAACCTACATAAAAAACCCAGTGTAGTTCCACCTTGTCCTAGATAAACAACAAGCAGGACTGAAGATAAGTAAAATATGACAACCACGTGGAGGAAGAGAAAAGGAGGTAGCCAAACAGGGCTTCTTAGGGAGTTACTTAAAATGTCCTATAGACACAACAGCAATCCAGGACCAGCGAAACATTCCAGGTCAGAGAAGCAGGGTCACCAGTTCTGGGTGCCCCTTCTACTCCCTTAGCAGGAATGTTGAAACATTTGCCCTCCTTTCTTGAGGGTGTATTCAGGGCCTGCAGGGAAGTGACAGGGAAAGGAATGAGAAAGGGAGAGGGGAAAGATGAAGATATGCTGCCTTCCTCATAGAGCCCTCTCCTGGCTTAGAAATGTTTGCAGCCCCTGGCTCCCTGCCAATTCTCATCATCTGGAGAGATAAAAGACAACTCCCCCATCCATCCACTCCCCCTGCCCTTCAAGGGCTGTCCCTCCCAAAGCCTTTTGAAGTTTGCTGCTATCTAGAACAAATTCTGCAAAATGCCTTGGAGAGCAGGGTGGGGGAAGGGACCACTGCAACTTCCACAGACACAGCCAGTGGCAGTTAGGAAGGGATGTAATAGACTCTTGTCCCACTTGCTACAAGGCTGTAAAGGCAGAGAAGAAAACAACTGTTGTGGGCTCTCACGGTCCCCCTTCCACATCAGTCACTTTTCAGACAATGTCCTGAATAAAGCATCCAAGTGAGGAGAGGTTGGTCAGGCTGGCAGCGCTATAGTGTGCCAGCTGGGAATGTGCAGTCCCTGAGGATGCTATCAGTGGGCAAAACACCCCTTGAAATTTCAGGCAGGAATGAGATAAGAGGAAAAAGAAGGAAATAGTTTTCTCCCCTTCCCCCCTACCCACCAACTCCTACAGTTTTATATACAGCTGTATTCACTAAAACGCAAGTGTCCTGCTCTGACTCAAGGTCACACAACTAAGGGAAGAAACATAGAAGCAGCCAGGCACAGACAAAATATGCCTGAGGTAACACACGAGATATACCATTTTCTTGTGCCCTCTGGGGTAGGCAACAGAAGGCAGCATAGCTGCCAGTACAGGCAGCACTAATTTGTGCTTGATCTCTACTGCAGAAAATGTGCCAAACCCCAAGAAAGGAGCAGGACCAAAGGGTCTGTGGATACAAAGCGAGGAGAGCACTTACGGCAATTCTCTTCATCCGAGCCATCCTTGCAGTCTGTGTCACCATCACAGAACCAGTGCTCAGCTATGCAGCTGCCATCACTACAACGAAACTCCTTCTCTGAGCACTTCCTCATGTCTGCAGAGACAGCAATGCAAACAAAGCCTTTGCTTTTCTCAGAGTACCCCAAAAAAACCCAACCGCACTGTGCTTCTGAAGCTCACAGGCACCCACAAACAAGACTGCACATTAAACCACACATGACCGTGTAATGCAGTGCCTGAGTAAAACTATCATTGTTCATTTAGCTGACACGAGCGTCAGATGCAAAAGGGGGGGACTTCACAATGAAGTGTTAAGGAATAAGGGGTCTCAAGTGATTTTTGCCTGGCAGGTAAGCCACACAGCCCGAGATCCCAAACAGTCAGCTCTGGAAACAGAAGCCCAGCCCAGACAAGCCAGCTATGAGCCCTCTCCACGCTCAGGTTGGAGTCTGTGCAACCCCTCTGAAAGCACTGTCAGCCAACTATTTGTAGGGCCACATTACTCACCACACTGCTCATCACTGTTGTCGCCACAGTCATTGTCACCATCACAATGCCACAGGCTGCGGATGCAGTATCCATTCTGACATGAGAACTCATCTTCCTCACACTCCCGTGGAGCTGCAGGGACACAATGGAAATAAGGTGAAGGCAAGGCAAGAGGTTTTGCCTTGAAGAACACCAAATACGTGACATGATATAAATGGAGCAATATCATCCTCTAAGGACACCTCAGTGTTGTAGAGCTGATTTCCCTTCCCTTAACAACACCAGAAGGGCCACTGCAAATTTTCTTAAGTGTCTCTCTTCCACATCATCTGCCAGTCAATAGTACATCAGGCTCTAGAACTTGAGAAACATGGGTTGGAGAAGTACCTAGAGCAGAGATGGACCCACTCACCCTGTGCTGGTATGCTAGCACAGCCCCAAGCCAGGCTCATGAGATCCCTGCAGAGAAAAAAGGCAATGCAGGCTTCTTTTTAAAAGACTGAATAGACTCTATCATTATCTAACAAAAAATTCCTGACAGAATTATGTCCACCTTCTTTTCACAACAAAGCCAAAGCTATCTTCAAAGGAAGGGACATGTTTCTTGAAAATGGAGACAGAAAAATGTAAACTTCATCTTCCGAACACCTCAGTATTTGGAGCCTCATTTCACCCTCTTTGCCAGTCTTCTAAGGAACCTTGTCTGAAGACCAGTGAGGAAAGGAAAGCAACTGCAAAATTAGTACCTGAGGACCTCAATACAACAGAAACCCTCCTAGGGACATGTGCTAGCCTGAAGAACCCCCCAGGAGTCTCTTATTCACAGAACCTTGTCTTCTTCCTTTCATTAGACTCCAAATCTTTTGAACACACCCTTCTCTACCGTTGTCTTCGCCATGAGGGCATTCCAACTTTTGCTGAGAAACAGAAGACCAAACCAACCCAGACATATATTCTTTTTGTTTCATGAAAATCTTTGAATAGACTGGAAAACTGAGCTTAGTCCTGTCATCCAGAGCATCGTACAGGATTTCAAACCCCTGAACCTTGCCTCCCAGCCCTTTGTCCAAAAGAGCAAAGATCAGGGGCATACTGATGAAAAAAAAAAAAAAAATTCCATGGAAGTTCTGGACATGGAATACTTCACAGGCAAGAGTTTTATTTGTGCGTTTCTCGAGATGTAGCTCCTCCATCAGAGCCACTCTGGAGCACCAGGCACACAACTTTTGTAGAATTCAAGGATTGTAGAGTGATGCTTATTAAGCATCACTGCAACTATCTCAATCAGTCAGCAAAACAATTCTGCTCCTAAATGCAGCCTGATGCCAGCCCTAGCAACCAGCACAGTATCGGGGAAGCTGACTCTCCAGTGCTACGTAACACACTGGTTCTCAGGCCTATGCTGCCAAATACAGACCTGATGATTTATTGTGGAGAAGGAAAGTTGGATCCCTGAACACTTTTTGCTAAAGGAAGCCAACTAGAAGTAACCCTTGTCCTCAAGACAATAGGGAAAAGGGGTGAACTCCAAAGACTGGGGCAAAATTCCCTCATGTTTTAATAACCTGTAGAAGCCCAGCAGCAGTGCTCACAGCTAGCAGCCCGCCATGGCAGCTCTTTTGAAGATGGTGTCTCATATGGCAGCGGACAATCAGTTTCCAGGGTAACCAGTCTCAGTGTGAGCATCACCCCTGCAGCATCTCCCTCTCCTCAGGGAGCTCTGTTTGAAGGATGCTGAGGACAGCCCAGCACAGCAGAAAAGTCAGACAGTGGAACCTGAGGCCACAGGAAGTCAGCCAGACAGGCAGTTCAGTAGGATTTGGCAGGGGTTAGGTGTTTCCATGAACTGGGAGGACACAAAGAGCTCAGCTCAGGGAACTGTTTCATGGGACATTAACCAGCAAGGCTGCAGGGCATAAACGGTTCTCCAGCTGGATGGAGAAGCATCCCCTGCCCCAGGACACAGAGCAAGCCAGGTGCCAAGGCAGCAGGGCTTAAGGATATCGGGTATACACCTTTATCAGAGGCAGGATATGGCTTATTATAAGCCAAAGGTCTGATTCACTGGATAAACTCCTACATTCCTGCATTAAAAAGGGTCAACTGTCTCCAGCCAGGACACGAAGGCAGGCGCAGTGTTCACTGGCCCCTCCTCCCCCCGAAAGGTGACTTACGGCAGTCCTGTTCATCAGAATCATCCTCACAGTCGTTGTCTCCATCGCAGACCCACGACTGGCGGATACACTTCCCGTTGTCACAGTGGAAGTCCAAGGGGGAGCAAGTGGGCAGCACTGCAACAGCAAAGAAACATCTCATGGAGCTGTAGCCAGCTTCCTTCCTGAAAGCTAAGTTCCTTCCCTCCTGAGGGAGGAGAGCTACACAACTTAAAAACAAGAGACAAAATTTCAAGTCATGAAGAAAAGCTGTTCCTCAGATGGGGGGCCAGGGTAGGTCTGTAGCTTGACAGCCTTTCACCCCAGAGAAGCATTGACCTTTCCACAATAAAGTAGCCACCATGATTCCCCCCCTGAGTTCCTTTTTCTCTTTCACTCCTGAGCCAACTAGCCTCCTGTAACTGCTTTTATAACAAGCAAAATTACATTATCAACACCTTTCCTGCATGCTTCCCAGTGCAGTCCATTCTTCTGCTATTATACATCAAGTTCTTTTGATTGAGAACTATCAGAAGCAATGTTTTTGGGAGCAGGATTTTGCAACATACATGCTACAGTGTGTGTTCCAGCACCAGGGACTCTGACAGCATTTTTGTCTAACAAACCTGCAAGTAGAAACTTAGAGGCAGGAATCCACTGCTGGGGATAATTTACTGTACCTCAGGTGTGGGCAGTAGAGTCCAAACACTGCTAGAGGTCTCCAGAAGGGACAGAGGAAGAGAGGCACACATGGGATGAGGCTTGCCTACACAGGAGTCTGCTAGCAATGGAGCAGAACCACAAATCCACAGTGTTTGTAAAGGCCTGGAGCTACAAAGCTGGAATTCAAGAGGGAGCATCAGCCTTGTCCTTCCCCCCACAGATGAGAGGAACACTCAACCCCGGGAGGTTCATGCTTTCAAGTGCTGCCAGCTGTGGTAGGGAAGGGGCTCCACAAGACTGTTCCTGACAGGTGTGTTCTCTAAAGAACAAGCTTCGCTCAGCAATGCAAAGGGGCACGGGCTGCAGAGGCTAATGCCTGAAACCCTTTCATCCCTGCCCAGCTTGCCGACAGCATTGCCCATCTGTCACCAAGCAGGCTGGCCCTCTTCTGCTATGCTGCTACTTCTCCCCCTGCCAACACTATCCAGGAGGTGCAAGCATAAGGAGAGGGGGGCAGGTAAAAGAATAAGGTGAAGACGGCAACCACACACACAAGGAGGAGGATTTAACAAGGAGAACAAATAGCTTCACTTTCAGCTTTTCCAGCTTCCTCAACCCTCTATTTCCACTTGGCCCAGGACTGCTGCCAATGTCCTGTGAAAGCAGCATGGATTACACTATACAGAATCATTCACTGCTCTCTATAGCAAGTCCTCCAACATTTCTCACCAACAGCCTGTCCTAAAAGCCTCCCACCCTAAGAACACACTAGTGCAATTAAATTCAGAATTGCTCTATTATCTCTCTTCCTCATCACAAATGTGGATGATCTTCCCAGCTGCTCCTGCAGTATGATAAGCACAGGCAACTCTGTATCCAAGAGGACATCACTGCTCTCAATGCTGAACCCTACACTAGGTGACAAAGAATAGAATCTAGCACTGGCCCTTGGGAAAAGGTTCTTCCCATCATGTCCACAATGCCCCATGAAGATCTATGTCCAGGTCAAATCCAGCCACTTCTAGGTCCCAGAGGGACATAAAGGGGAGGGAAGAATACAAATCCGTATTTTCCCCCCAAGGGTTTAACAGCACTCCCAATGGCTGAGTCATTTCCTTACACTGCTCTTTCTTCCAGCAATCCTCAAAACAGAGAGGGCAGAGAAAAGGGGAAAACACTCCAGTTCCCCAACCCTGCTTCCAAATAAAACCAAGACAGATTTTTGGAATCAGAGGGTTAGTCTCACAGATCAGCCCTCTCTCTCCCAAGCATCGCTTCCATACATTGCACACTAAGGAAACCTTCCCTGGCCTCAGCTGCAGTTTCGGGACTGAGACCATCCCCCCAGCATATGCTTTTCTGCCTGCCCTCCCCAGTCTCAGCGTGACTAATCACCAAAGGACTGCACAGGAGCCACCTGGAAGGAAATTTGCATGCCAGCTCTCCAGGGGAGAATTCTTCAGGCTCCCAGAGGGTTAGGCCATTAGCACTGGTTCAGAACCAATACCATTATCCCACTGAACTGCTGCATCCCTTCACGAGGTAGCCACACAAAACAACACAAAAATGAAATTCCACCCCTACAGGGAGCTGTTCAGCCGATTTCATAGTCTCCCTAAATATAAAAATTGAGCTTCAAGCACAGGAGATGGGGAGCAGGGAGAAAGAGGGCAAAACAAACTGCCACATACAAAGGAGAACTTAATTCCTACCCCAGCAGACAGCAAGTGTGTGCCAGTCCCGACAACATCGGGGGGGGGGGGGGGGAAAAATCCCCTTCTACAGGAGTTCTCCTTTAAAGAAGGAAGAAAAAACAAACCCCCTTAAGACAAAAAAAACAAAACAAAACAAAACAAAAACAACTAATAGAGGCTGATGTCTCAGAGCAGAGGAACTGCCAATGGGATCAGGGCAGGGATCATAATCTTGTAACCTGAATCTAATAATGGTCAGAAACAGATGCTTCACAGGAAAATGCAAAAGATTCTGGGAGCAGCTTTCACATGGGGACAGTCTCTTCCTAACCTCCTCTTCCCAGCTTTGCCTTCCCAATCCCCAATTCCTTCTTCCCATTAAAAAGCAGACTTCCTATACAGAAACATTCCTGTGTTTCCCTCTATTTGTTCTAAGTACATCAGGCTTCAGTTCCACTATACAGCCCTTTGCTCTAGGGTTTTATTATTCAGCCCTTCTGTTGGTCATTTCTTACTCCCCATTTTCATGAGTTTTTTTTTCCTATGGAGTTAAAGCTGAGGTCTTACCACTAGCCCAGAATTAATGTTTAGTACTGTTGTAAATACATCCAAAGTGTTTGGACATTTGAAGTTATGAGGAAATTCAAAAGTTAAGAGGTCACACGTGGGACATTCCAACAGCTTTCATTATATTTTGTCCTGACATCACAGAACAGCTATACAATGGTATGGCTTTAACTCATATAACTCATTTTAAAAGCCAAACTTCCACAGTCAGAAGAAGAGCACGTGGCAATACAAATGAAGCAGTAGGAATTTCTTTCACTGCCAAAGATAGAGCAAAATTTCACTGAACAAGCTGGATTAGTATCTAGAAGACTGGAAACAGAACCCCTATATTGTCTTCCTGCTTGATACTGACGCTTGCATGACGATGGGGCAGTTCTGTCTCTTTAGTCCCACTTCCCCAGCCTTCAAAATTAAGGATATTTATTACTTCCTAAGAAAGCTGCAAGTCCTTTATAGGCACTGCCTCCACCGATGAGAAAGCAATGGCAGGTTGCAGCAACCTGCCGTCACCACTAGTCACAGCAGGATTAGGTAATGCAACAGTAAATGCAGTTAAACCCTCATACTCCCTTCCCTGCTCAATTCCAGCTTGATCTATTCATATCTGTGCAAAGAAACAATATTTTCCTAAAAGAGATGAGCAAAGGCAAGTCCCAGGATGGAGTTGGACACACACAAATACCCAGACAGACAAACACTAACCCACCTCCCTAGGCAGAGCAGAGGCAGGGTGGGGAATAAGACCAAGGAAGGGGAGCTGGCAGAAGAGCTAGGCTGGGTAGCGACAGCCCAAGAGAGCACATCTGTCAACTGACAGTGAGCAACATAAAAAGGCCTTTGAACTTCCAGCCATTTCCCTGAGCTCATCCCTCTGCATGGTCACACTGGACATCATCCAAGGTTTCTGCAAAGCTAGGTCTATCATAAGCCTGCTATTCCTCCCCCTCTCCCAACTCCTATTACACAGGGCACTCTTTTATGGCCAAGCAGAAGGGAAAGGGGGAGAGCGGGGGAAGAGGGAAGTTTATAAGGTGAAACACAGACTGAATCACATCCCACTGTCCTTTAAACACTTTATCCCTGTTGCCTATAGTGAGCAGGTTGCTTTGTACCTAAGGACAGAGAACAAATGGTGCTGGTGAGCTCTGGAGTGCAGCAGTTTGAACCGCTTGTTTAACTAGACAAACTCTTGGTCATGTGAAGAATGAGAAGTTAATTTACAGAAACAAATACAAACTCCAGAAAACTCACACTACTTACATTAGAGACAACTTCAGTCTGACCCCCAGCTACATCCACACTCATGCATGTGTATGAGCACTATACATACACCAAAGCATCAATCTGTTTGCTGAGAGCTGTAGCACCGTGGGCAGTAAGTCCAGAAACAAGAATAAAGGATGTTAGTCCATTCTCGGGAAGAAATGGGAAACAATGCATTTTACTAACTACATTTTCCAAAATCTAGATCAAGAATAACAGAAAATGTTTCTAATCACACTGCTGAAATGTTTTTAAAGATGTTGCTGGTCAAAAGAAAAAAAAAAAAAAATTTAAAGAGTATTGGCATACAGTGTTTCACAGCCCTTTGATCACAAGTGCTCTGCCTGAGGGGGCACTGCATTAATTCTGATGTCTTTTAAAGGAAACACACAGACTCCAGGCCCAATAAAATTACAAAGTGTGGTTGCAGATGAGCTCAGTACTGGTGACTAAGTGAAGGGCAGAGAGAAGACAGATGATTCTTTTCCACTAAGACCTGTGAGATTTGTATCCTTGCATCACCTCAAAAAATTTTGTTGTGGGACTGATATGCAGGCTATAATGATAGCCCTGTCCCTGGCAAGGAAGAGATCCTCTCCCAGGCTTGAACTACCTAAATTTCCCAATGAGATGTGAACAAGACTGCTTTCAGTGAGCTTTAAGGTAAGAGGAGTAAATCCTTTTTCTGTCCCTTTAAATGAAAACTATTGTAACAGTGCACTGAGATGCCCTGGTTTGAGTGAGAACAGAACTAATTCTGTTCAGTGATTTTACTTTTCAGCTCAGTTCTTCTAACTGCACTGCCTGAAGTCAGCAGCCTGTTTTCACAGGCAGTGTCTGCTGCCAGCAGTGGTAACACCCCAGGGTCAGAGTTACTACCAAGGACTGGTGTGCAGACCAAGGCCACTGCTGGATCTTCCGTACCACGTTGCGGGGTGCAGGAAAGTGAAAGGCCGCACCTGCAGGGAGGAGTGGACAGGGCAGGTGACCCCAAACTGACCAACGAGGGATTCCAGCCCATATACGTCATATTCGGTATTAAGCTGAGGGATTGGGAGGGTCTCTCACTCTGGGGGCTCCCAGGCTCTTCATCCCTCGTGGACTGCTGTGCCAGCTTTGCTTGGCTTGGCTCAGGTCTTCTCAGTTCCTTCCTTGGAGCATCCAAGGGGGACTCTGCCTTTGATTCCAATCAGTGTGAACCCAGTACCAGAATCTAGCTCCTGAACACAGCTCCCATCTGCTGCAGGGCCCAGGCTGGGACTCCCCAGTGCCTGCTCCACAGCATCAGTGGTGACAGTGATGTTATTACCATCAGGGGGGTTGGGTTCGATACTGGTTCTGTATATATTTGTATATATTCCATTTTTATTATTATTACTTTCATTAAAGCTGTTCTAGTTTCCCTTTCTAATTGCTAAATCTCTCTCCCTTATTCCCCTTCTCTTCCCCCTGTGGGGAGGGAGGGGGGTTAACAGAGTGCATCTGTTATAGGTCTAAGGGGCCACCCTGACCCTAAACTGTGACATGAGCTCAGTGAGCAAGTTTGTTTCCCAAGGAGCTAACACATTTACAAGCTGATTAGGTATGATACAGATCCAAAATTCAGAGTAAGAAGGCTCTGCTAGGCGATGGTTACAAGAGGATTTGGCGTATCTTAGGAAAAACAGAACTATTTATCAACTCTCAGGCCAAGTCTACTCAGTTGTCCTTTCACCCTTGCCACAGGAAGTAAGACTCATTCACACCAAGCTGGACTTCAAAGTGCATGCAGGAGGGCAGGATGAAAAACATTCCTTTGCTTGCATACGGCTTTCGTTAGGGACAGTCCAAAGTAGCCTCTGTTGGCAGAAGGCAACAGAGCCTCTGTGCATGCGTAGCAAGGGCTTCCAAGCCAGCTGTCAGCAAGCCAGGGAGCTGACACCAGAGAAAGTCTATGAAGTTGGCATGACAGCTGGGAGGTTGCTTATTGCTATTATTACAACAGCACTCTGACTTGCAAACATGATCCAGTGCAGGAAGCAAACATGTCACGGAATAATTGGCTCCTATCACAGCAGGGCTTCAGATTTGCAAGAAAACCAGTTCCTGTCACAGCCAGGTAAGCAGAGGCAGGGTTCTCCCAAAATCAAAGGGAAAATACCTGTGAGAGGCAGACATTCCACGGACACCAATACAAGTGGAAAATACCTGGGAGCGCAGAAAGGGTCACAGCTGAGGAAAAACTTGGCACAACTGACTCCAAAAACGATAGTATGTTTTATAGATTTTACAGAACATTAACACAAAACAAAACAAACAAACAAAAAAAAACCCCACCACCAAAAAAAAAACAAACAACCCCATGCACAAAAAGAACCAAACAAGCAAAACACACCCCCAGTACATTACCATATTTTAAGAATTTATCTCAAAACAGATCAAAAGGAAGAAAAGTTCCTTGTGTCCACTCTTCTTTTTCATAGCTGCAACTCCTCTCACTCACTGCCGAGTATCTTGCCCCCTGCCCCCTTTATTCTTCCCCACACAGCACATTTCAAGCTATCCGTCATTCTTTAACTGAAATGATCGATTAATAGCTCAAGGTTAGAAAATGGCATAAATACAGAATTTAGTAAACTCCAATCAGCTACTCAAAGCATATGCAGTGCTATGTAGATACAGATGCAAGACTGAACCTTGACTTGAAGTAATTGTCACCTTTGTCCTCACTCCATGTTTCACTCTCATGCTTTATCAGGAGTTTATCAGCCCAATCTCTTCTCATTCTCCTCTCCCTTTCCCAAGGAAGATGACAAAACCCTTTAAGGAATTCATTCTCATTGTTGTATTGGCTTACACTATACCTGTGAGCTGATATGCTGAAGGAAAACTATACCTTAAAACAAGCATGGTTGCAGTTTTATTTCTCTGCAAAGTTAGGGCATTAAAAAAGAAAATCCTGTAAATCTAAAATTAGCTTGCAGCAGACCAGTGGAAATGTGGGATTCCTTGCAATCACTTCTTTTCAATCTGGCGATCAGAGACATCTAACTGATATCATAATTCCTTTCTTTAAAGCTCAGAGCTAGACTTCCATACATTGCTGAAAAATAATCCCGACAGCTTTAGCACCTCAGAAAAGTCCGTATAAGTGGTTGCACATACTTAGGTTCAGGAGTCAGGACAAACCACTGGGCTCACCCCAGCATGAAAACTAGCCCCATGGTTTTTGAGGAATCTCACTATTTTTTTAAACTAGGCCTTTAACGTACGTGAGGTTTGTAGGATGACCATCAGGACAAACAAAACCTGCAGTTCAATATTTGTATTAAAAAGAAATTCATTTATTACAGTCTTATTCAATATCTTCATCAATGATGTGGATGAAGTCATAGAAGTCAGTAAGTTTGCTGATGATACAAAACTGGGAGGAGTGGCTGATACACCAGAAGGCTGTGCTGCCATCCAGCAAGATGTGGACAGACTGAAGAGCTGGGCAAAGGTAAACTTAATGAAATTCAACAAGGATAAGTGTAGAGTCCTGCACCTGGGGAGGAACACCACCACATACCAGTCAGGTTAGGGGTAGACATGTTGGAAAGCAGCTCCATGAAGAGGGACCTTGGAGTCCTGGTGGACAATAAGTTATCCTTGGGGCCAGGAGGGCCAATGGTATCCTGGGGTGCATAAAGAAGAGTGTGGCCACCGGGTCGAGGGAGGTTCTCCTCCCCCTCTACCCTGCCACTAGTGAGACCACGTCTGGGTATTGTGTTCAGTTCTGGTCTCCCCCATTCAGGAGGGACAGGAAAATACAAGACAGAGTCCAATAGAGAGATATAAAGATGATTAAAAGACTGCAACATCTCTCTTAAGAGGAAAGGCTGAGAGCCCTGGGGCTGTTTAGCCTGGAGAAGACTGAGAGGGGATCTTATTAATGTTTACAAATATCTGAAGGGTGGGTGTCAAGTAGAAGGGCCAGTCTCTTTTCAGTTGTTCTATCACAGGGCACAAGAGCTAATGGTAGCAAGCTGAAACAGGAAGTTCCCCCTCAATGTGAGGAAAAACTTCTTCATTGTGAGAGTGACAGAGCACTGGAACAGGCTGCCCAGAGAGGTTGGGGAGTCTCCTTCTCTAGAGACTTTCAAGACTCACTTGTATCTGTTCCTGTGTGACATGCCCTAGGTGTTCCCGCACTGGCAGGGGGGTTGGACTTGATGATCTCCAGAGGTCCCCTCCAACCCCTGCCGTTCTATGATTTCAGACCTGGTGTAAGTCAATAAATCAAATATAAATCAAGTTCAAAACAGTTGTCTAAAATTTCACTCCAAGCAGAACACTGTATGCATGTCACAGACAGAAGACCAGGGAAGGAAAAAGAATCTGCAAACTGACTGTTCTCATGTACTATGTGCAGGCATCAGGGCTGATTTGTGAGAAGCTTAAATTGATTTAAAGTTCGAGTTGATGTTCCAAGGGGCTCACATCCTACCCCTGCTCTTGCACTCACTCCTGCTGCCTTCTCAATGCTTGGAAGAGCCAGCAAACTGATCAAATGAAAAGTTAACCCCACAAATGAGTACACCTTCACAAGGCTCCTGTACGTTAAGCAAAAGAGAGGGATTTAGCAAGTGATCTGCTCGAGCAAAACGTTTCAGTGCCATAACTGAGCATGACAGAATACAGCACAGACAACTACCACAAAGCTACACTGTAGCATTTATCTCATTTTTTCAAGCTAACAGCAATATCACATACCCAGACTCATAATGAGCAGCTAGTCAAAGCAAGATTAAGCAGGCTTAATAGAGTAAGTATTCCTACAGCCCTTCCACTGCAACCTTGTGTGTGCTAAATCCACGGACTTAACATTTCTATAAATGTTAGAAGTCCTTAGCCCCATTGCTTAACTTTTATTTTTGCTTTCTTCTTTCCACTAAACTGCACTCATAGGACTGGCTGTCAGCTGAAAAAATTCTCCTCTTTCTATTTATTCTACTACAATGTAATATTTTAAAATACAGGTTACATTCTAGTCCTCCCCCTTCTGCCACTTTTCTACTCTGTTTAAGTGCATCCCTTTATCTCCCCTCCAATCTTGTCAAATCTACTGTCCTTCTCTGTTCATGCTAGCTTACCTCCCTCACTAAAGTGCAGAGACCTAACAGCACAACTTGTGTTCTGAGCAACGTATTTAAACATTCCCATCTTACACAGGCCATTTTCTAGAAAGCTCCTTTTGCTTCAGTTTTATTCCTCCCTTTGCCTTGTTGGAAACCATAAATTAAAGGTGGCAGAAGTCAAAGCCAGTTTCTACATTCTTTGTCTCACTTGGGTTTTCTGCTTCTACTTTATAGAGTTCCCAACCTCCAGTGCCTGAGAGTATCAGATTTATCATAGTTCACTACTACTCCCTAGTTTGCACAGCTTCCATTCAAACCCACATGGGCCAGATTTCCTTAATATATTAGGCATACACCGTAACAAGTTTAACTGTGCAAAACCAAAAGGTTCCTATCACCCAGGCCACAAAGACAGACATGATGCCACAGCAGATGCCAAGAGAAGAGCATAAGAATGTAACACACAAACGTTCTTCCTCGGAAGACAAAATCTGCCCCTATTTGCAATACAAAGAATTCCTGAACAAGAGGCAGCATATTCGTCTTTAACAGCCCTCAGTGGATAAACCTGTCCTCGTCCATCAACTTGTCAAGATTGCTTTCTGAGAATCTTTGAAATTTCAGAATCAATATTTTGTGGCAAGGAGTTCCACATCTTAAGTATATGTTTTATTAACAAGCAACTCTTGTTAGCTTTGAACCATCTCCTTATAGTTCCTATGGAAGATCTTATCCCTCAGGCCCCCAAATCCTACCAGACTTGCTTAGCTGAAAAACCTTTGGTGCTGGATTTTGTTGAAGTACAAAGTAGACCTTATCAACAACTATCTCTTGTCCAAATTGTTACTGAGCCTTTCACAGCATTCTAATATATTTGTGAAATATGACTTACCCTTACAAATACCACCACCCCCCAAAAAACCGACCATAACAACACACCATCCCCTGCCTCTGATCTCCCCCTCACCTTTCCCCCTGCATCCTATCGTTGCACTGAGTAAGAAGCCAGAAAAACCAGTTTGGTTATTGGATAAGTCTTACACCCCCCAAGCCCCATTCCTGCTCAATTTCTCCTTTTTCATCCTATGCAGTTAAGTACAGCCTCCCCTCTCCTGCTCTTTTGAGATTTTAACACTATTTCTTCAGGCCCCAAATCCTCATCTCCTCTTTCTTGAGGATGGCAAGTTCTCAAATTCACACTTTTCTTCATTGGATGTAAACATGCAGGTTTTCCTCCCACTTGCTTAGATTGCTCCAGTTAAGGTCACTTCCTTTCCCAATAAGCCTCTCACTAATCACCTTTACACCAAACACTGATCACCTCAGTTTGCAGGCAGCCTATTTTTCAAAACCCCATTTTTCACCCAAGGTCTTCCATGTTGCTCAGTATTTGCAAAATCCTAAGAAATAAGAAGTGAGAATTAATCAAATTTTCACAAAGCTAATCTGAGATCTCCCACACTTACGAAGGAAGAGATTCTCTAAAACAGTATTTCAAAGATAAGAAAAGCTCCTTTCCTTACAGCAAACAGTGAAAATCAGGGAAGGCCAGAGAACCATGCAATAGAGGAGAAAAATTCCTCAATCGTGTTCACTGACAGAGCCTTAAATCTTCAGCTCTTGGGAAACTTTCAGGAAAGGAGCTCTATGAAATTTAGCCTTTTTTTTTTTTTTTTTTCTTTTGGTTTTTGTTTTTACCCTTCAATTCTACAATTCAGTCTGTGGAATCCAAAGAGATGAGGTAAGAAAGCAAATTACTTGTGGCTCCATCAAAAAGAGGTTCTCTCTATTCATTTATGTTGGGCTAAACCCACTAAGAGTGACACCAGTTTTCACCTAGCTGAGCTCAGCTACACAGACAGATAGACAGTAGCTGCAAGGTAACTTCCCCCAGTGGATCTCAAGACCAATGAATGGTGATTACAGTGCTTACCTTTCCTTCCCTTCATAAGGCAGCCAGCGCAGAAACTAGAACATTACTTGAGAGCAGACACCCCCAGTAGACTTCTTCATGCTGCTTATTTACTTTCCATTAATGTTTATAGCAAAACCATATAGTTTAGTTCACAGATAGGACTTCTGAAAGAGTAGGAAAAAAAAGGTACTTCTCTCTGTCCCTCTTCTCCCTCTAAAACATTCTCATCCAACAGCTATCTAAAACCAGCAGCAAAAGGCAAAGTTGGGCTTTGTGCTTTATGTCAGTGGACAATGGCTCTGTTAGACTCTCGAGTACTCAAGTCAGTCAAAAGTATGTCATTCACAGTCTTAAAACATTTGTTGTGCAAAAACTAGGACGTGCCTGTAAACCAGAAAAACACCTGCAGAGAAGAACTTAAGACACTGAGTTTTCACAGACACAAGTCAAGAACAGTATTCTTACTGCAGCCATCTTCATCACTGTGGTCCCCACAGTCATTGTCTCCATCACATTGCCACTGAGCAGGGATGCATGTGCATTCACCAAAAGCACTGACAGCACATGTAAAATGATTACGTCCACAGGAGCATTCAGTGCTACTTGTAACACCTGTAATGGAACAAAGGAAAAAAGGTATTTTGAAGAGATCCACCTATTGGAGGGTGTGTTAAATATAAAGCGACATCACATTTTTTCTCCACATACACACTATAAATATGAAAACATACTCTGCTGCAAAGGCAAAACATTCACACGCCCCCTCCCACTGCTGAAATAGGAGATCAAGTACTATGCAGTTTCCTAGAACGGAGCTATTTGAAGGCAACAGCAAATAGCAATCTGCCAAAAAGATACTTGGCCACCAGCTTGCTGAAAAATAACTCAGTACTAGAGACAATCAAATTCAAGGAAACCCAGGTATCAGAATACCTTTCCTCTTTTACAAAGTCAGTCTTCTCATAGAGCACAGTGCTGCCACTGCTCCTCTTACTTCTGACACCACAAAAGAAGAGACAGAAAAGATTCTGCTTCAGATTTATCTGAGGTCTTCTCCAGATCCTGAGCTTTCTAGATGCAAACCTTTTACACGTCACTGCTTTATACAGTCCAGGCAACAATGGAAGAAAACAAAACAGAAACAACCTAACAAACCCAAAAAAACCCACAAACCATCAAACATACTTCCTTATTTATCTGGAGGGATGAAACTGCAACATTATCCAGTGCATAACTAACATCTACAAAAACTAGAGAGGAGGATTTTCAACTCTGCAAAATGACCAAAAGAAAATGCAATCCAAGTGTAAATACATAATCTGACAAGCCCATTTTTTCAAGCTTTAAAGTTAGCTTAAGGAGCTCCCAACCCTTTTCTCCCCTTTCCCAGTTACAGAACAATACTCTGCACAACTCTTGACTCTCAACCCTGTGCAAATACAACTATATGTTATATTATTATCCACACATTCTTTTAATAAATCTCTGCTTTTAGAGAGAGAGCGGGCTACAGCCCACCTCTTGAAAAATAAAAAGTCATGCCTGAGCTTCCATCTGACGTTATCTAGACAATCTATATAATCGATATCACTGTTAAAACAAATGATTATTCTATTAATCAACAACCCCCTCAGGCTAGTCTGTGACTGGATTCATTTTGCATGGTTCATTCTTTCTGCAATGCAAACAATCCTAAGGCTCTCAAATTAAACAATAGATCATAAGGGAAGTAGTACAGAGGGATATCTGCCCCAAGTTGCAGTTATACACATCCTGAACTATTTGCAGATTTTTTTGATGTCATTTGTTACACTTGGCATATCTGTGATGAACCATGAGCTGCAGCAATCTAAGGAGTAAAAAAAAAAAAAATTAAAAAAGAGAGAAAAGCCTCATAATTTCCTTATTTTCCGTTATAACTGAGAAAAACAGTATCTGCAAAATTTTATGTAACTATTCTGCAACTCTCTCCACAGCAGAATTCCCTCCAGCAAAGGCATCCCTTCTGCACATTAGCTAAGATTCAAGTTTAGAGGGGATGCATTTCTTCCCCGGGGAATCATTCCATGATTCTGCAACAAAACTGTCTGAGGAGGTTTCTGACAGCCTCTTCTGCCAGTTCCAAACAGCTACACTGCTGGTTGCAAAGCCTTGCTACAAAATATTTTCCAAGTACATCCTCAAGCTGATGAATTTGGCCAAGCAAGTTGCAGGATCTCCCTTCACAGACTGCAATGAGTGTAATAATCTTTCATTCTTACCCTCATTTCTGCTACAAGATATCTTTAAAAGGTTTAGCAGAAAACACACATCTCAAGGTCTTAATTGTATATGCTAGAGAAAGCAGCCAGTATCTGGTGTAACCAAGGATAGAGGCAGGAAAGACAGTAAGAAAGAAAGGCAAATGAAAGAGGGTCTAGCGACTTAACAGGTATGGCCTGGGCAAAGGCTGACTCAGAAAGACAGTAAGCGTGTGATGTTGAGTCAGAAAGCAAAATAAGCAGCACAGACATCCCTAAGGAAAAGCAATGTATCATCTATGCAACATATCCAGCTATTAGAAATAAACACAAGGGAATTCAGAAGAAACACACACACACACCGACTTGTCCTTGGTCGTTACTATTTTGGTTAGTATATAGTGGAATTGTTACTTACAACATTAGAAGATTTTGTTGTAG